>JAUCBJ010003499.1:0-45322 GCA_032718475.1 Nemertoderma westbladi | reverse complement strand
ATCGGAAACCTGCAAACAAATAATTAGAAATGGTGGGTCTGGAGGAAGATCCTGAAATAGTAAGATTTTATAACGTTAGTAGTAGGCCTAATAAATAAGTTAATATCTGAAATCTGCAGGTTTTATTTTATTTAAATCATTGAAAAAAGCAGATTTTTTTGATTTTTTTTAATCATGAATTTTATCAACAATTCTTTAAGGCCTGGAGAAACATTGTATTATTAATTATTAATAAATGATACAAATTCAAAAAGTTGTAGTTTGTAGTCCTATTCATTGTGTTGTTTAAACATTGTAGTGTTTAAACGGAATCACACTTTTCGGGATTTCCGGGATCGGGATCGTTCATAGTATATGTGGCAAGTTTTGGGTAACACTCACTTTATCTTACACTTCTGAAAGGTTTACTGACATAAAAAATTATATATAATCAAAACATTCCCGTTCTGCTGGAACAAGTTTTTAGATATTCAACAAATTTACTTCACTATATATAATTCGGGATCCCGTTCCAAAAAAGTCGGGAAACTTTTCACTGGGATTCCGGATTTTCGGGATCGGGTTTGCGATCCCGTTTAAACATTAGTGCATTGATGAACCAAGAAGCCTTTACTATGTTTTCATATAAAATCTGATTGAACTAAAAAAATCTGATTTAAATAAGAAAATCTGATTTTTTTTATTTAAAAAAAAATCATTTTAAAGTAAAAATCATTTTTATCAACCCTGGAAATCTGCAAGCTACTTACCGAGGTTTTCAAATTTTTTTCAAAATTTATTCTCTATTTCATCTTGAGCAGATTTTTCCCAAATTCATTTAGATTCTGTCTTACTTCTCAAGATATGGGTGTCTGTCCGTTGGTCTGTCTGTCAGTATGTTTACAAAACAATAGTAAGCATACTATATCTAAAAAAAATTATAATAGGGTATTCTTGGTCTGTGGCTTAATTTCTCATATCAGTATTCAAATTTGACCTCGTCGTTTCTACCTCGAAGTAGAAGCCGAGCCGATAAATACAGCTTGCCAACACATTGTTACTATCAATAATCAAAAATCAGGGGCTAATAACATGGCTGCTGGCTTTGAAATTAATACTCCATATCTCAAGAACCTGTGGCCTAGTGGTTGTTGTCTCGGCTTCCACCTCGAGGTCCCAGGTTCGAATCCGACACCACGCTGATGAGACCCAGTAAGGTCGAAACGCGTACGTGGTTTGGAGAGATATGAGATATTAATTTCAAGAAAAATTACGCGATTCATAAATTTGTACACTACCCGGTTAAAGTACGCATGTGAGGGGATTAGACCTACAATTGCGCCAATAAAAGATAAGTTATTTTCAGTAAAATAAACTTATCATTCGAGGTTAAGACCCCTAGATCCCTTCCTACAGTATAATAAACTTATCCTTGGGCTTCGTTCGGTTAATAGAATCCACCTCTTGGCGCAATTCATTCTCGTCTTTTCGCTCCATTTTTGTTAAATCAAGCCGTACAAATACAAATTTCATCGCACAAGTTCTTTGTAAACCCCTAATGCTAAACGTTTAGCTAGATGGTCTGCCATTTTCTTATATTTCACGGACAGATTGTCGGATAGTAAGATAAACTGACAGAGATATATACAGACTAACTAGATTTCATTAAAAGTGAAAACTGACCATGAAAACCCCCATAGCAAAATAATTCTTAGCACGGTTTAGTGCTTTCTTGTGCTTTCTTTCTTGCCGGGAAGTTTGTTGTTGAACACTTTTCCCGGACAAAACAACTTTCTACAACGAAACTGTGGACCATTATCTGATACTATTATGGTGATGTCCCATGATTCGCTATATACTGATTTCCAAAAAATTCTATAACTTTCTCTGTGATGTCGGATTTTGATCAGTGTCCTTACCTGCAAAATATGCCGACAAACAACTCGCCATAGAGGATACCTCCACACCACAACTTGTTGCTGCTAATGGAACAACCATTGATACAAATGGCAACAAAACCCTAACACTCAATTTAGGGTTACCGCAACGATTTACTTGGAAATTTGTTATCGCCAACATGGCACAACCCATATAGGGTGCAAAGTAACTTCGGACTGCTCAACGATTTGAGACATTCTAGCCTCATAGATGCAAAGACTTACACCCACGTTCCCGGTAAAATATCGCATTCGATAAAGGCTTAAGCTTCATCTGCGATTCTAATGAATTCAATGAATTACTCCTAGAATTGCCTTCATTAACAGAAATGACATTTCGTGAATCAAAGCTAAGACATGACGTTGAACACCACATAGAGACTGTAGGAGCACCCATTCACAGTAAACCAAGAAGTCTATCACCAGAGAAACTTTCAGTTGCAAAGGAGGAATTCCATCAGATGTGTAATCTACCCGGGTTGAAATTCTTAGTTTCCTAAGTTCTAAACACCTACCTGGATCGTAAAAGGCCGCACTATCATGAGTATTGAAGGTTTTCAAAAAATAACTGTAATTTTCATGTTGGACCCACATTTAGTAGCCAGTGAAAAATAGCAATCTGGGTTCATTCGAATCATCTTGAAAATACTTTCATTGGATTCCCTGTGTAATCAAATCTACATTGTAAATCATGGCAAATAAATTAGTATTATATGTATCCGAAAAATGAAATTTTCATGTTGTAGAACCAACATTCGGCACCCAGTGAAAAGTAGCATACCAGATAAACCATTCGTTAGGAAAATATTTCCATCACGTTCGCCACCCTTGAGAACCTTTATAGGTCGCAAATGATGGGTGACTGGTGCGTTTTAAAGATTCTGGATTATTGAAACTTTCATGGTGAACCCACTTTTTAAGTACCCATTGGTTTTCATGAAATATTTCGAAAACTGAGAAAGGTATGACAAAACCGATTGAATATTTGAAATCTCCATAAAATTTCAGATAATATACAACAACTTGATTGTCTTTATCCAAATATATAAACCAACACGACAACTTTGAAAAATCGACCCACTAATTTTTTGGCCTTGCTGCCATTAGGCAGGCCGTATTTAAGTAGGCCATGATAGTACTGATATCGTAATATGATATAGATATAAAGTTATTATTGAGTTTAGATGCAGGATAACTAGCGGTTTATTGTGGTGGTCCAGTATAATTTTATATACTGTAACTGTACAGGGCATTTTTTTACAATTTCGTTACTACCCGGTGTCTGTGAGAAAAGACGGTTTCCTTGGGAAAATGTCTGGAAAAAATCAGAATAAAAAATCAGGGAAATTTTTGTTAAGTAGGCCTACTTTCTTTATCTTCATTTTGTTATTTTTTATTGGGAGTTGCCGCCCCCAGACCCCCGTTTAGTACAATGAAACGGCTTTAACAATAATATAATATAAAGCAGAAATTAAAATTAATATTATACACTGAGAGTTTTACAAGAACCTACAGTCACTATAATTCCAAAAAGACTAGCACAGATACAAATAAGAGAAAGCACAACACATTACATAGTTTACAGATTCAAATTACAGAGTCAGACGAGTGGAGTGATCGGCAATCCAGCTCCATCCTCCGTACCCAGACCACTGCGCCACTTTAGCCTCGACAGCTCGACCCCCTGATGCAATGAGAAGCCCCTCGAACTACAGTATGGCGAACTGCACACGGCGGCGAACTCACTCCATGACGGTGCTACAGTATAAGGCCTGTCCCAGTTGTGGTGTAACCTATCAGCGAAGATCCTCAGGAGCTTGTTGGTCTGCGGTTCCAGAACTCAATCGCAAGAGACTACGAAGTGTGCAAAGTCCGCTCTCCTCTGTCTCGCTGGTTCCGCATATAGTGCGGTTTTAGCGTCCTCCGAAGATTCTAGGACCCTCATCGGGCGGCGTCCCGCATACGACTCAGCGTCAAGGTTTACGACCCTGACCCTTACCAATACCATATCTAACAACGCCCGAGTCTGCGGGTTGAATGCCCCTGGAACTCCTACATCACACCAAAGTCCTGCTTCTCCACTTAATCCAGGCTGGTCTCTGACTATGGGTTCCGACTGTCACGTTTCGTGGTCCAAATGTTAGAGAGGCCAGATACCCAACAACATCACGGATTTCGAGGCCTTTTTTTAATTTCAAATTCTTCGAAATTCAATTGTTATTATTCAAATTTCACTAACATTTAAATAATTTGAATTTTAATTGTATCAATTAGGCATTAATTCAATTACAATTGTCAATTAGCAACAATCAGACAATTAAGCAAATTATAAATATTTCATTAACGATATAGACAGTACAAACAACATAAATAAACAATAAACAAAACAAAGTACAGTATGCAAAAGACACTATAAACAATTAAAGATTACAAAACTCGATAAACAATTAGAGAATTAAAGAGTACAAAATACAATTAACAATTGAATTTTGAATTGAAGTAAAATAAACAAACAGCAATACAACTACAGTACCAGTGTAAATTAAAGTAACAAAACGCTATACACTATTTATTAAAGTAAGCAAAACTCATTAAACAATTAAACGTAAAAAGAAAACTCAATAAACGCAACTCTGCAGTAGGCCTACTGACCACAAAATGACTGAATGAGTCATTTATTGGCGATGAATCATGTGACTGATTTTTATTGCAATGCGTGTCAATCATCACTAAAGTTCTTATGAAATGTGGGGCGAGCCACGAAGTGAGTGAGCCTTAGCGTAGTGGTACCATTAATCAACCTGTGGGGCGAGCCACGAAGTGAGTGAGCCTTAGCGTAGTGGTACCATTAATCAACCTGTCGTTCTGTCGTTCTGTCGTTCTGTCGTTCTGTCGTTCTGTCGTTCTGTCGCGTTCAATTTTAAACGTTAATAACTCGGCCAATCTTTGATGAAATCTATCCAAACTTGGTACACATGTTGTTTGGCAAAAGTTTAGAAATTTTCCAAGTAGAATTTCCGTGTGGCCTTCGAGAAGCTAAGATAATAGCAGTTAATTAGTTAATTAAGTTATTACGGTAAAAACACCATTTTCAACCTGCCTTTTAAAGGAAATTAATTGTTTTACAGTATAAGATTTAAATAATTATAATTAAAAATTATACAGATGTAATCCCCATACGCCATTCTATTATAGTTTTTAATTAGTTCAAGTGATTTGCTTTAATAATTGTGTCTTTAATTGATCTAAAGTAATTAAAACGGCAAAAAAAATTTATTCTCATTAAATACTGCTCATTTATTGGCCAACATGCTGGTACATAGATGGGATGTGTGTGTCATTCCCAGTTGCTGGGAATGATTATTGGTCAAGTCTCTGCTGCTGGCTGGGAGTTGTTGCTAAGACTAACCAGAGAGGAATAGTAATAGACAACCAGTATTGCTATTCCAGCCCAGACAGCATTCTTTAAATTCACTATAAATGTTGTATTGCTATCTCAGGTGAATGACAGATATCATAACATAAATACTATCCATGGCATGGCTGTTGTGTAGGCTTCTGAAATAGTTTATTCCACAATGTATATGTCTGGTTATTTTTTAATTGAATTTTTGCAAAGTAGTAAAATTAATGTTCTTAAAAATAATATTATTATTTTATATGTAACCTAGGAAATTAGCTACATTTTTTCGCTGCAGCTTTAAGAGTGTACATTGATTTAATATTATTTCAATACCCATATTACTACATCGGCATACGATGCGTTGGCGTTGTATCACACATCTCCACATATCACACATATCCACATAGATGTATCAACAGTTACTCGCACAGTTTCGAAACTTCGCATATTTATAACTGTATAAAGATCGTCAGTCTGCGTTTAGGAAAAATATTTTATAACAAAACAGGACAAACGACGAGCGCAACGAGGCATATAATGAAGACGAGTACTGCGTTGACTAAATTATTATATAAACCACCTGGCTTCACATATTGATCGCATCCCTAGTTATTATTATTATAAAGAACGTCCTAGCCTGCGTTTAAGAAATATATTTAAATACAAAACAGGACGAACGCAACGAGGCTTATAATGAATACGAGTACTGCGTTTATTATATTCCTATAAACCACCTGGCTTTGCATATTGAACGTGCGATTGGAAATAAGTTCGTGCTACCCTTCCGTGGGTGGTAGATGTCGCGGTTATGTATTGGTGGTTGGGAAGGGTGGGGGGGGGGGGGGGGGATTAAAAGGGGTGAACACGTACTGTCCCCCTTTCTTTGATTGATTGGTGGTGTGGGTAAATTTCTCAAAACCTGATTTTGTGATACAGTCGCTCAATTTTAATTTGTATCTCATAACTGGGCCTCGTGCTGCGCGAAGGCCCCACGAACGTGTCGTTCTGTCGTTCTGTCGTTCTGTCGCGTCCAATTTTAAACGTTAATAACTCAGCCAATCTTTGATGAAATCTATCCAAACTTGGTACACATGTTGTTTGGCAAAAGTTTAGAAATTTTCCAAGTAGAATTTCCGTGTGGCCTTCGAGAAGCTAAGATAATAGCAGTTAATTAGTTAATTAAGTTGATTACGGTAAAAACACCATTTTCAACCTGCCTTTTAAAGGAAATTAATTGTTTTACAGTATAAGATTTAAATAATTATACTTAAAAATTATACAGATGTAATCCACATACGCCATTCTATTATAGTTTTTAATTAGTTCAAGTGATTTGCTTTATTAATTGTGTCTTTAATTGATCTAAAGTAATTAAAACGTCATAAAAAATTGATTCTCATTAAATACTGCTCATTTATTGGCTAACATGCTGGTACGATGGAAGGATGTGTGTGTAAGGCAGCTATTTGCTGGGAATGATTATTGGTCAAGTCTCTGCTGGTGTGGAGCTAGCTGGCTTGGAGTTGTGGCTGTAGACTAACCAGAGAGGAATTGTACTGTAATAGGCAACCAGTATTGCTATTCCAGCCCAGACATCATTCTTGAAATCCAACATCCTAACATCCTTCCTGTATTGACTCTACTATAAGTGTTGTATTGCTATCTCAGGTAAATGACAGATATAATAACATAATTACAATCCATGGCATGGCTGTTGTGTAGGCTTCTGAAATAGTTTATTCCACAATGTATATGTCTGGTTATTTTTTAATTGAATTTTTGCAAAGTAGTAAAATTAATGTTCTTAAAAATAATATTATTATTTTATATGTAACCTAGGAAATTAGCTACATTTTTTCGCTGCAGCTTTAAGAGTGTACATTGATTTAATATTATTTCAATACCCATATTACTACATCGGCATAAGATGCGTTGGCGTTGTATCACACATCTCCACATATCACACATCTCCACATAGATGTATCAACAGTTACTCGCACAGTTTTGAAACTTCGCATAGTTATAACTGTATAAAGATCGTCAGTCTGCGTTTAGGAAAAATATTTTATGACAAAACAGGACAAGCGACGAGCGCAACGAGGCATATAATGAAGACGAGTACTGCGTTGACTAAATTGTTATATAAACCACCTGGCTTCACATATTGATCGCATCCCTAGTTATTATTATTATAAAGATCGTCCTAGCCTGCGTTTAAGAAATATATTTAAATACAAAACAGGACGAACGCAAAGAGGCTTATAATGAAAACGAGTACTGCGTTTATTATATTCCTATAAACCACCTGGCTTTGCATATTTAACGTGCGATTGGAAATAAGTTCGTGCTACCCTTCCGTGGGTGGTAGATGTCGCGGTTATGTATTGGTGGGTGGGGGGAGGGGGGGGGGTGTGCAGATTAAAAGGGGTGAACACGTACTGTCCCCCTTTCTTTGATTAATTGGTGGTGTGGGTTAATATCTCATAACCTGATTTTGTGATACAGTCGCACAATTTTAATTTGTATCTCATAACTGGGCCTCGTGCTGCGCGAAGGTCCCACGAACGTGTTTGTCAAGTTATAAAGTCACCGAAATTATATTCTAGGTATACAAATTGGTTGTCGAATTTCTAACCAATCATAGGCCAGTTTCTCCCAGGGAGTGTTTCATTAATTTCCTTATGTTTCTTGGCAACTGTAGAAGATATATAGGCAGAGGGAAATTCAAATTGGCTGATATACAAAAGTCTGAATGTGCACTTCAACATCCAAATACGGGGCTTGACAAAATATTAATTATCTGGCCTAGCAAGTGCTCTGGGCTACCTTTTATGGTTTCTTTTCAAATTGTGAATATCGTATTAGCTTTTAATGTGTTCCTTAATTGAATTCAATAATATTTAAAAAAAATAAGTGGGGTCTTACTTTTCGAAAAAAAATTAGTGAATTTTATTGAAAATTTTTTCACATTACAATCGTACAAGTAGTATCCTGCTAGTTTGGGGTTCTCATTTCCGGGACAAGTCCCATACGGATGGTTACTTATATTATCTTGCTTATTTACAATTATACAGTAGGTACCACCTGGCAGCCTGGCTGGCTTGGATTTTGGTTTAGTCACTCGGATATAATACCGTATTTACATACTGTAGTACAAATGTAGTCATTACATATCTGTATAGTCAACTAACTTTAACTGGTACCAGTACAATTACCTGTATATTCCTAGCCTATACCAATACTTTAACAGTTGACAACTTCCATGATGGGTAAATACAACCGCAAGCCTCGGTCAAGGCAAGGCCCTATAAAACTAATTGGAGCGATACAGATTTAGACTTAGCTCTGCGTTCTGTGAGAATGGGAAAACAGATTTATAAAGCGCATAAAGAGTTTGGTATCCCATTTAGAACTCTACATCGTGCCGTGAAACGGGGTTCGAAATCAGAATCAAATCCAGGAAGACCATTTGTTCTATCATGTATTGTTTTCTATGTTTTCATATTTCTTAATTATGTCTGTATGTAGATTACTGGACTACCGTAGCTGTATACTGGTATAGTTTAGAGGTAGCAGTCAGCAGTGCTGCAGTGACTATAGTACTGGCACCGGTCAGTCGGTAGCGGTAACCCACCAGCCAGCCAGCCCATCGAAGCGTCGTACGACTCGTTCTCGTTGTACAGTAGTACGTACTACAGTACTGCCGTATCGCTGTATCTGCTGATCTGTAACTATTAATTTGATTATTAATAATGCCCAATAAATGCTGTGTCTTCGGATGTACTGGAAACTACATACGATATGATACTTTTAATAAAGTCCGAACTGTCAAGCTTCCACCGTTAGGTTCACCAGAGACCAGAACGCGACCACTGGATTGCCGCATTGCCAAGGCGACTCGGCGATGATGGTTTGCCGTTCATCTACGGGAAGAACGCGGTCATTTGTATCTCCCACTGCTGCACTGGCGAGGGTTTCCCGAGGATGTTCCGCATATCAAGGTGGCCGGTGGGTCGTTGCGACTAACAGTGCCACCAAATGAATTTCCCGGGATACCCGCATCCTGTATACCAGTATACCGCGAGCACCTTCCACACCACGTCAAACTCCATCTGTCGAAGAACGGCAGATGAGCTCATTGAACTCAAAGGACTTGGTTCGTTTTCTATGATGAAAATTACATCGGTCGTGTAAACATTTGCTTGAAGGCACTATTATGTTCCGATACCGGTATCTATGTTTCCGCATAGATGTTTCCGCTGGTGCTCGTCTGTCATTGTGTCACTGCCTGGGACCAAATAACCAACTGTTCCGTTGGTCGCAATTGACAGAAGTTGTGGCAACTGTGAAAAGGGACACAGATCCCCGAAACGCTATTGGGTACCTCCAGAAAGCCCGCGAACTTATTTTGAAGGTCGTCGACTCTGGGAATTCGGTTGGAGTTTATGACTCGCCAACTTGAACTACATTGTCCGAAGACCTATTCAAAAGTCGATTATATGGTCTCAATCCAAGGTTATCCAAAGCTACCGTACCGGATTCTGCGGACTATTGCGATATTGCCTTCAGAGCGCAAAATGCGCTCGTTAAAACAGGCCGTTACAAGCGATCTCCTCGTGCAAACTGCGCTAACTAAAGTTCGGAGTAAAACACCATCCATATCAAGATGTCAAGTTGCTCTGATTATGGACGAGATTAAGGTTGTCCCGCAACTCATGTACCAAGGACATAGTTTGTTCGGGTATGCGATGGACAATCCCTCGGAAATGGCGACGGGGATGTTGTGTACAATGATGCGTGTTCTTCGAGGTGGACCTGCTGTCATGGCGCAGATGGTTCCAGTGTACACTGTAACCGGACAGTTCGGTTACGACCGAGTTATAAAGTCAATCCGTTGTGTCCACCAATACGGAGGCTTTGTCACGGTGATTGTCATGGACAATCTTAAATCAAACAGAACAACATATTCCCTATTCCCGGGATTTAACTCAGATAAACCTTGGGTCGTCTCGCATCCTCTGGTTCCTGCGAAGCCGCTATTTCTTCTACACGATGCAGTCCATATTTTAAAATGCATCCGAAACAATTGGGTAAGTGTCGATTTTTAATAATTTAATTGATAATTTTTAGTAATTTTTAATTATAATTTTTAATTTATAATTTATCTTTTTATAATTTAAAGATTATAAAAAGTTATTACTTACTTGATTTTATTTTTTAATGGGTTTTATTATTATAGTACTGCTGATCTGTCTGTCCACCCCCGATAATTATAATAAATATGTAAGTAAATATAATAATAGTAATTTTTCATTAAATTAATTAATTTTTCTATTTTTCGCTATACTATTTTTTTTATTTATTTAATCTTTTCTATATAACCGAAAGGTTGCAGCTCCCGCAACTTGGGAACTCTATTGGACGCTGGCAAGATATAGTCGATCTATACAATGACGAAAAGGACTCAATACTGCGGACGACATCGCTGACAAAGACATCGATCAAACCGGATTATTTGTCGCGCCAGAATGTAAAACACGTTGTACGCGTATTCAATGACCGTGTGGCGTGTAGTTACTGCGTTCCGACTTCGTGGTTGTGTGGAGACGGTTGACGTGATTGAAAACGTTTTAAATTGGTGGAAACTTATGAATTATCATCCAAAGGTTGAACCAGTTTGGGTGCGGGTTTCATTCTGAGCCATGTGCGAATGGCTAACTTCGTGTCCGTAGCCTCACTATCGATACCCACAACGCCATTTATCAGTGCTGTTTTGGGATCTGTGATCTCGGCCGCTACCTGTTAGGCTTGGTGTTTGAATATTTTAGAACGAGCGAGGTCCAGCAGGACATTCTGGGGGGAGAGATTGGTTGTTTTCGTGCTTTGAGTGGCACAAATATGACAATTGGTGTGAAAGAAGACGATAGCGCTTTCCGATCTCGGGGGCTTATGGCATTCTGCAAGATGGATGAGCTACCAACTGTCCTCACCGTGCCGCAGCAACATCCAAAGGAATGCCAGGCTTGTAATGAGCCACTCTCTGAAGAATGTCTCGCGGCTATCCATAACCTCGTCGACTTTGAGGTTAGCGAGGAAGAACGTCAGGCAGCGGGATACGTGGCGGGATTCATCCAACGTGTTTGCCCCGGACTCGACTGCACCACACAGGCCAGACATGCGAGGATGACGTTCTGTTTGTTCGGACTCTGTCGCGAGGAGGTTTAATTATACCTCCGCACGAACTTGTATGGTGGGTTATGGCGGTGTCAGCCTGGGTTGACTATCTTCCTGAAGGAACGGTACACTGTTTTCGACAGTTGGAACAGGTAATAATAGCAGTAGTTTAACAATAATGTTAGATTAATATTTAAATGTTTAACTCTGAATAAATATTTAATATTATTGTTATATTATATTATTATAATAATATTAATATTATTTATTTATTTCGGTTTGACACGCTATCGCTGTCTGGTATGGATTGGATCCCCAACCTACACAATCTGCATGTCGTACTCTCGCCAACACCGTACTGAATAGCGTTCAGAGGCGATCACGAGAACGTCACGCAGCAAAGCGTTCTGCAAATGCAGAACAAGGCGGTAGTTTCAAGTTTCTGCGCATCACTGGATCGTCACATTGATAATTATATTGTTCTATATGTTAAAACTGAGATATTTCTCTACAGGGGAGTCATCACATGTTGAGTCCGCGTCCGGGGAGACTCTTTAAACACTTGAAACACTATTTTATGTTTAATTTTCAGGATTGTTACTTAATCTATTTAATTGATAAAGAGCCCATATCGGGGCCATTGATGTGTTTTCAAGCTTGGGCGGGGAATATTGGGTCGGAAATCGTAATAAATAATTATATAAATAAGGTAATATAAATAAAGTAATAACATAAAGTACCTGATATTAATAAAAAGTACGGTAGTAAAATAAAGTGATAATATAAAATTACTGCCTAATAATAGGCCTATAAAGTAATTATAATATAATGAAATTTGTGGTGCGTCTTTAAACAAATAATGAATGAATTCATAGAAACTAAATAACGGCACCTGATAATGAAGGACTTCAAAAGGACATAACGAAAGGGACTACATAATTTATAAACACAAATAATATAGAAAACAATTCATGAAAGTAACAGATAATTCAAAAAACTAATACCAGAAATAAATTCTCCATAATTTCTACCCCAGAAATGTGTATGGATTATCATTCAAACTCGTTACCAGTAACGAATACAACATTCGCTAGCGAAGTCTGGATTTACCGTATGCCAGTCCTTGGTTTTGGCATAACAAACATTGTATATTATTGACATTAAACATTTTTTATCTGGAGGGGGGGGGGGGGGGGGGGTATTGGTATTGTTTGGGTGTCTACAAATTTACTAAAGTGACAGATTGGGAAGATTTGCGTGACATACTTTATTAACGCCCCCTTATATTGATTCATACAGTAGGATACATACAATAGGAAAGAAAAGGATGTATTAACAGAGCTCCCTTATTGGGTGGTGGTTATCAGAAGGGATGCTGGTAATATTGCAGTATGGTTGACTGGAAAGGGGGTATTGAGGTGTGGAGGGAAGGGGAAGGGAATAATTATGTTGTAATTATTGCATTCTAAATTAAAATCGCGATTTTTTGTTGTATTTTTTGTTGTGTTGCCTACGAAGGCGCGAAAAATCGATTACAATACTGAAATATTAATTTATCACGTCAACACCTCAACGAAATTATTTAGCTAATTATTCTACAGTATTACGAATTACGATTAAATGCTCAAACAATCATTTTGCGAGATAAATAATAAACAAGCTGGCTTATTAGTCAGGCACCTTACACTAGTGCCTTTGTCATATAGATGTAATTACCAATTGCCGAGTAGTGGTGGTTGGACTGGCTCCCAGGGCCAGCAGCTAGGCTAGGCAATAACAAGCATGCCAAGGAATGGGGAGATGGAAGTATAGAGCGACGGGATGCATTTTGATAACATAATAAAGTTTAGATCAATTAAAAACACATTTCTTAAAAGCAAATCACTTGAACTAATTAAAAACTATACCGGTAATTGAATGCGGTATGGGGATTACAGCTGTATAATTTTTAAGTATAATTATTTATATCTTATACTATAAAATAATTAATTTCCATCAAACGTCATGTTGAAAATGCTGTTTTTACCCTAACCAACATTAATTAATTAATCATTAATTAATTAACTGAATTTATCTTACCTTCTCGAAGGACACACGTAAATCAACTTGGAAAATTTATAAACATTTGCCAAACAACATGTGTACCAAGTTTGGATAGATTTCATTATGATTTGGCTGAGTTATGAACGTTTAAAATTTGACATAACAGAACAACAGATTGAGTTAGTGGTAGCCATGCTAAGCTCGCTTACTTACGTCGCTCGGCCCACAGACACACCGATTGAGTTAGTTTTTACCCGTATGCTAAGCTCGCTTACTTTCGTGGCTCGCCCCACATGAATGCCAGTAGCAGTATTCTTCGCAGTGCCTAATTATAGCATTTGCTGTGCATTGATTTGTAACCTTGTCCGTTTCATTATGGCGTGGCAATGCCGCTATGTGGCTCCTCAGAGGCCCTGTTCCCCCCCCCCCCCCCCCCCCCCCTCCGTGGACGAAATCCAGTGACGCGAATTGCCCGGCCATTCGGGAACTCACTGGGTTCTTTCCATGAAGGCTTGTAAGTAGTTTTGTTTTTGTACGTTTTTACTAGTTTGATGCATGCTGCATGCCTATCATAATTTGTTTATTGGTCAGTTCTCCTCCAGTTATCTTTATTAATTTTGATGATTGGTTTTATTATTAAAAAAGTTTCCTATATTGATAAAATAATTTGTAGCTGTCTAATCTCATTGGCCGCAACCCATAGTAATATTTGTACTGCTGTTTAACAACAATTGTTCTGATTGGCTTTTGAAACTCATTGCTTGTTGTACAGTGCGCTGCATACATTAGGTAATGGTATATAATGCAGTAGTTCATCTCATACAGCTAAGCTTAAGTTTCATGTCATCTTAGTTATTGCTTCGTTCTGTGCAGACCCCCTGTAATCACAGAAAGCCTGACATTTTCATCGCAACGCATATACGCTACCATGTTTATTGATATTTTTATCATTATTCATTGTCAATTAATTAGTAATATTGCCAGTATTGTTTGGAGAATACACTGAGGACGAGATAACATCACGCTACTTTTCAATCTGGTGAGTGCCAACCGCAGCATTAATTTACAGAAGGTCTCCGTTCAAACCCACTGTGCGTGCATGCCTGCCAGTACTGTAATATTATTCCCCAACTAAAACAACTGATAATCACGATGTACTGTACAGCAATAGGGCCGTGTATACTGTACATGTACAATGCGCGTGCAACGTGTACACTTAATCCTACGTCTCCTTATATAATGTCCTACAAGCAATTCTAAATAAGTCACACCTCACAAGTCCAATTATTCACATACAACGCAGCATAAAGGAATGGTTTACATGTATATGACTTTATATTTCTACCAGATCTACTGTAGTTAACAACGAGCAAAAAAAACCCTAGTCCAGAGTGATTGATTATAGTTTACGTGAGCACCCCTATCGTGCGATAGGTACACCGAGGCAACCCAGTGCTCACGGAATAATACCGGTCTTGAAACAGCATTAAGTGTCATCAGGAGTAAGCTACGGACAATATGTATTTAGCCCGTAGTGAAAGCATCGACATGCTAACTTACAGTAATTTGGGTCACTACGCAATGGCTGGCAATTTTGGTGACTTTTTGCTCTCCAGTAGTGTGCCCCTAAAATCTTCAACTTTTCTTCCCAACTTACCTTGGTTCCCCTTTATGTTCTAGTCTAGGATGAAGGTCTGGGTGACTGGGTGGGCTAGGCTGCTACATAGCTTACCCAACAGTGCAGCTCCGTCTAGGGATCGAACCTACAGTATGTACTAAATATATCTACTAAATTGAGGTACAGTAGGCCTACTGTAACACCGCCCGTTAGCTTTAGCGTCCCCGAAAATTGCCCTTTGATGTCAGTAATATTGTATTATTGTCTGACACCTTTTTCATGAATCATAAATGTAGCCTAAAGTTAAAATTAATAAAGCAAACCCAAGTTTTTTATGTGAAAAATCTTCGCGAAATAATTTAAGATTTTTAATATCCTACCAGATAAAATAAATATTAATTGAGATGTGGATTGGTATCTTCCGAGAACGTATAGGACAGACAGGCATGTACTTTATGTTCTAGAACAAAAAATACTTTGCATAGAATATACTTATTTACATTAATAATAATAATTCATACATATATAACATATTTTATTTTAATTGCAGCGAGATTTTTGACCTTTTCTGCTACTTTGCCCTCTTACGCATATGCAGTATGATTTGGTAATTTCCACTTTTTTAAAGTTCCATTAATTTCGACAGAGAAACGACAGGCTCCGGGGACCAACAACGGATAATACATGTTGTGATTTCGCGCCATCTTCCGTTTATTTAGAGAATTTGTTTTATCTACTGTAAGTGAATTATTTAAAGCCAGCGCTAGAGTTCCGCCTGGGATTAGAAATAATTGGTGGTTAGGAATCACATTCTCAACTACAGGCCCGCAAACGAGCGAGAATCGACGCAAAGCAGCGAGTCAGCCACCGATCGCGATATGAGGCGTTAAATTCCAAGCTATATTGTGTGGCAGCGGCATTGGCTTTGTTGTTCGCGGGTTTTTGATGTGTGGTTTGGTATAAATACCCTTTCCGATCAGCCATTAAGTCCCCTATGCCAATGCGTTATCGCTATCAAGACAAGAAGTGTGATTTACTAGACATTCCAGGTTTTAGAAATGTCAATAGTCGACCAGCTCACACTGGCTGATAACGGCGGGCGGGGAGACTCATTCGTCGTTCCTGCCGGTGTTTCTTGGTTTTGACATCTGCCGTGATTTTACAATCCATCCGTTGTTAAGATATCCTACACCGTCGTAAACTATGCGTAGCATCCTGGTGTGTAAATCCTTCAACATATGTGGTATATTCTGCAGTACACGGAAAGAGATCAAACAGGGGCTGCTAATAGCAACACAGACTCTACATTATACTGTTTATGTAAAAGCTTCTGTGGGATATAACTGGCCCCTTTGCTTCGCAATCCAGTTTCCCCCCAGGCGCTGGAATACTCTAAAAGGTTCTCTAACTGTATATATATTCCTCTCGCCCGCAAGGTACCGTTACAGGTGTTTTAACGGACATAAAAGTCATTCTTCTATATACGTGCTTTGGCGGACATGGTAAGGCAAAAAACCCGCAATGCACCAAATACCTTTACACGGCTTGGCCTTGATGATTCAGATTGCGACATCTAGCAGCTGGTTGCGGTTGCTGGCATGGAAACAGCCATTGGACGCATGGTTCTTTGTTTGGCTTGAGCCAATCAGAGCGATATTTTCTGTCGACGTGTAGATATTCGGCCGATGATGCTAGGAGTGTTCAGTCTTACTGTTTTTTGTGATACTGTTGTGTTGTTGCTATCTAGGCCAGGAACACCGGCTCTAGAGTCAATTCGTTTTCATACTTTAGAAGAAACATTAGTAGGCTTAAATTATAGAGCGTATAACTGTTATCGGTCCATATCAATCGGTGCAACTCAGTTCAGTCTTGCATTATCGGTTCAACATACATTATTATACTGCTATTTACTGTTGTGTTTTGGTTGAATATTATTTGGAGAACATTTATAAAGAACCCAAATTTCCCAATTTTCTTGATACACTACAGGTTAGAGAGACGGGTTATATATAGCGATTGTGACTTATATTATTGTGGTTTGTAGTGAATTTAATGCTATTTGATAAGCACTACATGAGTCCGTTGCTGTTCTCTTTATATATGATAAAATTCATTGACGGTCGGCAAATTAGTGAGCAGTATTGTGTGTTACCGGTAGTGTGCCTGATTGTGACTGATAACTAAGCATTTCCTAAAGTATGCGCCTCATACGTGAATCATAAGCCTTACCGACTTACCGTTGTGATTAGTATAAGTCATATCTCTGTTTACCTAGATAGAGCGCCACGTCCTAAAGGAACTGTTAATATTTCCCGAAAGTGAATAATATTAGTCAGAAATTATTTATTAACGATCAATCGAATAATACAGTAAGCTTGCACTGCAATAATAATCTAAGCCCTCAGAATCCAGTCTCCCGGGTATATCCAGCGGGTGAATGGACGCGCACTAGGCTGGCTTCTGCTAATGTTGTGTTTATTGGTATTAAATATTTGTCAACTTCTAAAGTCTATTTATAAACCGAAAGACATATAAATTTTGGCGGGTTAAACTGCTAAAGGTCTTCAAAAGCGCGTACAATAACAGTTATTGACTTTATTGCAGTAAGCAATAAAGTTGAAAGTACCGGTCGACCGGTAAACCCGAACCAGTACTTCTGTAGGTCAGTAGGCCCAACTGCCAGATCCGGTACTGCTGTAGGTCCGTAGGTCCAACTGCCAGAACCGGTACTTCTGTAGGTCCGTAGGCCCAACTGTCCTAACCGGTACTTCCAGTATAAGTACATTAGTATTATTCGATTTTGATTATTGTATACCGGTAGGTCTTAGTATTTAATCAGGGACTGCAGCCCTGGTTTTTTTATTGAGATTTTACTTATTTCTGTCGGTTTTATTTACATGTAAGTTAATATTGAGCTGAAGACGTGTAAGTCTGCTCAGATTGTTCAGATAACTGTAGGCCGGACTGTTGTCGGATTGTTGTTGGGTCTGGAGAGATTGCAGCGTGTGCAGAGTCTGTCCGATAAAGTGCCAGTTAGTAAGTTGGGGCAGCCAGAGCTGTAAGGTCAATCCCCTCTTAAAGAATAAGTCGTACTACCGTGTTAGAACGCATACTAACTAACCATTTTGGAATCTGCACATACTGTAGTTTATTTAGGCTTGACAGTATTCTGCCAGCGTTTTGGCCTGTGTTTGTTTGTGTGGTCTGTTCAGGTACCGTAATAGTTATTACTCAGATATTTTGTAGGCTGGATTGTTGTCTAGCTATTATTAAGTCTGAAGAGATTGCTGCGTGTGTAGAGTTTGTCTGATAAAGTGCCAGTTAGTAAGTTGGGGCAGCCAGAGCTGTAAGGTCAATCCCCTCTTAAAGAATAAGTCGTACTACCGTGTTAGAACGCATACTAACTAACCATTTTGGAATCTGCACATACTGTAGTTTATTTAGGCTTGGTGGTAGTCTGCCAGCGTTTGGTTTGTATTTTGTTTGAGTATTCTGTACGGGTAGCGTAATATTTATTATTCAGAGTTTATGCGATTATTCGCAACATTCATGTCCCCAAGTTTTTTCCTACAGTAATTGTGTTTGTTACACATACCGTTATAGTTAAATTAACCCCGGTACTACACGGGCTGCTTGGCGTAGGAAAAGACTGGTGACTTTGTGCTTCGGTCACTCCAGCAGATGCCGTGGTTCTTTTAACTGTTCAAGTATATTTAACTACTGATTATTTGTTGTACCAGTACTTGTACCTAATTTAGGGTTTAGTGTACAGTGCTTTCCGAGGTAATTAGTGTGTTGGCAGTATATTTGTGTTGTAAAGTGGTTAATAGGCACGCTGGATCTGGTAGTCCGCGGTAATTAACTTCTAGGTAGGAACACTCTGTGATACATAACGTAGTACCTATAGCGATACGGTTATAGGTCATCAGGCGGTGGTATTTTCCTATCTGGACAACGCAGTGTATTTACTACTACTTATTATTTTCAAATACCGTAGTACCCTGTCCGTTGTAATAACCAGAATTCTAACCCTTTGTTAGGCTGGTTTGTAGACTTCCTGTAAAATTACCCTAAAATTTCGTACGTAATATTTTTGTTGTGTTTAATTAGAGATTTAATCTCACCCGTATCGTAAGTAATTTGTAGTATTAAGTAACTTAGGTAAATTAGAATTATCTGTTTTAGTGTCCCATAGGTAGCACTTCACTGAGAGCGCACAGCTTCTGTGTAGTGACTCCCCCAGAAATAATAACATTTATTTCAAATATTGACAAAACCCCTTTTAAACGGGTATATATCTATTATAAATCAACTCAAACGATTTATAAATAGTAGGCCTGCCATACAACAACTAGGTCTCAAAATCAGTTGGACTACTGCTTAAATAACGGTAACAAAGTAAGTTAAAGTAACCAAGTAACCCTAAAATATTCAGAAATTCAATTATTCTAAAAATAATTGACATACCGGTATTTACCATAGGCTTATTATATTTATTTCTATAAATTTGAGCTGAAATCATACCGGTATTCTGTGATTAATTCTAGTTCATAATTATACTTATATATACTATAAGTGTAAGCTGTATACCGGTATTCACGATAGGCCTATTATATATTTATATATTTGTGCTAAAATTATATACCGGTACTCTGTGACAAACCTAGTTTACAATACTTATATATACTATAAGTGTATACCAGTATTCTAATATACTGTAATAAATTACCGGTACTAGGCCAACGGTCATACTGAATTACTAGACTTGCTTTAACTGTAACTATAGCAGTAGACATTCAACTGTATAGCTAAACATGTCTGACACTCAGCAAAACCTGTCAGACAGTCTAATCGATACAACCATCTGTGACACAGATAGGAGTGTGGAGCGATTAAGAAAGGAGTTCAGCTCACCTCCTACTGAAAGAAAGGTCATCCCTCCAGTAGTAGTATCAGACCCTAAGCTAATCCAACACCGTAGGTCTATCATCGGCACTCGGGCCCAAGTCAAACGGAACCAGGAAGCAGCTGTCCAACAGCAGCAACATCCTAGTCAAGAAACTTGTTCGCAGCGATCAGATGGCTCCAGTAGTTCGGATACTGAAGAGCTGACCCCCGAACGCGGATTGCAGATGGCGGCTACAGCCTACTCGGATCCCCTTCTCACCCTTCCTGCCACAGTGCTAACTACTATATTGATTGCGGTGGAGGAACATCAAGCCGATTGGGCGAGAGGTAAGCGAGCGACCCAAGATAATTATGCGGGATACGCCAGGGAAGAATTGATGTCTATTGTCGAGTCACAATGGAACTTTCCCGGACCCGGACTCCCGTTAGATTTGTCCGAAGCTACTTGGGAAGATATACACAGGATGGGAGTGACTAAAGATACAATGGATCCAGCTGTTTGGAAGAGGTCGGCAGCAGGATATGTGCAGGGATTCTTCGGCTCCTTAGAGCGATTAGAAGAACAACTGTTTCGACAACCCCAAGGACCTCAAGAGCAGGAAGAGCTGCTTTATCAAGTACGCGAAAGAACCCTACGTATTAGACTAGTCCTATCAGCCTTTGAGGAAACTTCCAAAAGAAGACAGGACACGTCGCTGCAGGTTGCTGTTAAGACTTGGTTCCAGCGAGTAGGTCTCAAAGTGCAAGAAACGGACCAGTGGAAATCCCAGCTGTCTGAGAGACTAACCTATGAAGAACCAACCGATGCCACCCTTTCTCAAGTGGAAGGCGAAGAGACCGCAGAGAGACCACGAACGAGAGACGCCATCGACATTTATCTGTCCGACTATCAGCGATTCCTAGGAGACGAAGAGTTGAGGAGACGGCTGTCTGGACTTTCCCCTAATAGTGAAGGAACCCAGCGTGTGTTAGACTCAATCGATGCTGAAATGTTAGCTGCTAACCAAGCTGAATTTGATGAAAAACTCCGCCTCACTAGAGTCCAAGAAGAACAAGTAAAGAAAAAACGGATAGAGGACCGAAAGGCAGCTGCAGTAACAGCGGCAATGGCCGAAGTGGAAGCGGAAAGAAAAGCAGCGGCGGTAGAAGTAGAAGCAGAAAGAAAGGCAGCGGCGGCAGAAGCAGAAGTAGAAAGAAAAGCAGCAGAAGCAGAAAGAAAGGCAGCGGCGGCAGAAGCAGAAGCAGAAAGAAAGGCAGCGGCGGCAGAAGCAGAAGCAGAAGCAGAAAGAAAAGCAGCAAAGGCAGTGGCAGAAGCAGAACGGAGAGCCTCTGAGGAGACTACCCAACTGGAGTTGGAAAATCTGCAAGAGACGCAAGATAACATAAATAAACAGTTAACTGCTAGTCACATGCAGATGATGAGAAGATCTACTCCCAAACGCCAGGGATATACGTCATCGGAGGAAAGCGAAACCACCGATCCTGAAGGCGGAGGAAATAGATCTCGTCTAAGCAGGCGTAGAAAAACATCTTACCGTCACAAATTGCCTGAGTTGCCCCCAGCTGTGAGAAGACAACTAGCTAGCACAGACTTAAGTAGAATAGAACCTACAGACCAAATTATTAAGGTCAATAAACTCCCTACTATAGTTGATGAGCCTGAAATAATTAGGCCTGTCGTTCCCAAAGTCACTCCTGTGCTAGAGACCCCTGTACTTCCAGAGCTTAACTCTAAGTTCCCTTTACACAGTACTACACTGCCTGTACCCGGTAGAACAGTCCATGAGAATATCCCTGTCCTGGAATCTGAGAGAGAAATCAAAGATTTGTCTCCTGTCGTCCCGCGTCAGCCCGCTACAATGTTGGCGACTCCCGCTTCGGCGGTCGAGTGGGTAGAGGAGGGACGGCGTGGGATGAATCTCCTGCTCGGACAGATGCAGGAGACTGTCTACCAACTTAAGGGAACAGTAAGGGAAGGTAGGGCCGAATTGCAAGAAGTGCAGCAAAGTATCGCGCTAGAACGCGACAAATTAGTCAACATCCAAAAGGGTATACCCATACCCCCTGTAAAATTGTGTCAACCTGTTAGGTCTGAAGTATTACATGCGCAAGGTGTGGAGCCTACACGCATCTATACTGCTAGTGAAGTAGAAACTCCTATAGCAAACCCTATTAAGGGTGATTATAGACCTGTTGTTAATGATATTCCTTATAGACCTGATAATGATCCGAGAAATTTATATACCGATAATTCGATATTAAATAACACGATGGCCCAAGAAAGCTTTACGCGTCAGATGGCTAGAACAGAAGCCCGCCAAGCGGTCAAAGTGGGAGAGATCGTCAAATTCAATGGAGATGAGATGAAATGGTTACCTTTCAACGAATATTACAAAGACAGCATACAGCATACATACTATCTAACGGAGAGAAACTTAGGTTCCTCATCAAGTGCTTGGAAGGACCTCCCAAGTTAATGGCGTTAAAGTTTATTGGACATCCAGAAGGATTAAGACAAGTTTGGGATACATTAAACATCAGGTATGGTAACAAGGATAACATAGCTAAGTATTTGTATGCAAAATTAGTAGCCCCCCGACACTTCCTTAGTAGCGGGATTATAGAGTTTTCCGATGAGATTCAGGAGATCTGTAGACAATTGGACTGGTTAGGTAAGTCTCATGAATATCAGAGTTCCATGGTTATTGGAGCAGTAGTCTCTACTTTACCAAAGGGTGGAGTATGTACGCGTTGGGACAAGAAAGTGTTGTACATGAATGAACAACAACGACGAAGTCCTACCATGGCTGATCTCATGTCCTTCTTAGATGGTGAGGTAAAACTACAACTCATCAAGCAGTCCAGAGAGAAAACATCGGAAAATAAGGTAAGTGAGAAACCCGCTTCTAGGAGAAGAGTAACACCGGTGTGTTACACTGACGACGGCGAAAGCCAAGCTTCTCAAGAAGAGGACAGCGGGAAAGACACTGAGAGATCTTACTACGTTGACAAAACCTCAAAAGATGTAAGTAAATACAAGGCTCGAAACAACGATAGGAGAGAACAGGTTGCCAAGACCCCCCCTCAGTCTCCTAACAGAATGCACCGAAGAAAACCCGAAGAAAAAACGAGAGTGCATCAAGTTACCCAAGGTAAAGTGAGTAACATAAAACCTAACTGTGCGCTGTGCGACGGGACCCACCGTTTGAGTGCGTGTGCTGAATTTCTAAAGAAATCCCTTGTAGACAGACGTGCAGTTGTGTGGGACAAGCGGTTATGCTATAATTGCCTCAAACCAGGACACCAACGGCGAACCTGTTACTCCGACATAAAGTGTGCAAAGTGTGGCGCGAAACATCACATCTTGTTACACAGTGAGTTCGAACGAGACAAGCAGAGTCAGGTAAGTGAGCCCGAACTACATGTCCAATTCAGTGATGTAAATGACACTGATCAGGAGTCTGAGATGGAAGGATTCTATACTGACGAATTCTCCGACGCCAACGAATCCTGTTATCTAATCAATACCGCAGTGTATCGAGCACTTACTTATGAAAAGGACACCAACAATGAGTTTCCCCCAACTACTTTTGCCAAACAACCATCTTGGAAAGCTCCAACTTCCAACGTAGGAATCAGAGAATTTCCTGTAGTGCAGGTAAGAGTTCACGGTCCTAACCACAGTTACATAGTGAACGCACTCCTTGACTCCGGCAGCACAGGAACATTCATCGATCAAGAATTAGCCGAAGATATCTTTGCTGGACAACCCAAATTCCGGACTAAATTGAATATGTCAGGAATTATGCAGGTTTGGAAATCTACCCTAACGGCAGATTACTATGTAGGTGTGTTGTCCACCCCCCAGGATAAGTTAGGAGCACAAGGTATAAGGTCGGTAAAAATGGTGGCTATAAAGAACTTCGCTACTACTCAAGCAGACCTTTATAATTGGGACGAGGATGAGAGCATCCAACATCTTAAGATACCTCGATTCCAGACAGATTATCCTGGAGTGCAAATACTCATCGGCCAAAACGCGCACGAGGCGCTCGAAACATTAGAGAAACGGCCTGCTCAACCGCAGCCACTGCAAACCTGTGCGAACCACTGCGAATGACAACCGAGACTCCTTCTCAAAAGAAGTGATAGACAACATAAAACGCAATATATACATGGACGACAATTTAAGGTCCCTTCCATCAGTAGAAGAAGCCATAGCTGTCGCGAAAGGAACGGTAGAGTGTTTGAAAAGAGGTGGATTTCGACTGACGAAATTCACTAGCAACTCCCGTGAGTTTCTGGAAGCCATACCGGTAGAAGATCGCAGAGCGAAAGACCTAGACTTAATAAAGGACGATCTTCCTGAAACCAAGACGCTAGGCTTGAAGTGGGACACTGAAAGAGACATCCTGTTTTTTCAGTTGAAACAGCGAGATAATCCAGTTCGGACCAAACGGATTTGTTTAAGTATCCTGAGCACTTATTTCGACCCATTGGGATTTATTAGCCCAGTTATATTGATTGCAAGTTATTGACAAGTTAAAGGTTCCTCGAGCGGAGTTAAAGGCGGCTTTATACGCTACAGCCATCGGCCGGAACGTAACGGAACAAATCGACTATCCACTGGAGAAAACGGTTTATTGGACCGACGCTTTACTCGTGTTGGAGTATCTAACCAATGAAGTCTGTCAGTTCAGCGTTTTTGTTACTAACAGAGTAGCTATTATTCTTAGTCGCACAAAGATAGATCAATGGAGACATTGCCCAGGTACGATTAATCCAGCCGATATCGCCTCCAGGGGAGCAACTCCACAGGAACTGATAGATACTCCAGATTGGTTGGGTGGACCCGACTTCCTGAGCAAGGAAGAGGATGAATGGCCTCCTCACCTTACTACGGCAGAGATTAGACAAGCCAAGGGAGCGGAGACAGTCAAACCTAAAACCCGGGCGAGTAAATCGAAGTTATTTAAACCGACTATCGATCTATCTGTATTACATACTTCCAGGAATGATGCTTCGGATCCACAATCCCTCAACACAAATAAGTCTGTTGTGGAAATTAGAGATAGAGATTGGAAATCTGGAATACCAGACGTCTCGCAAGGAATCTCACCCATGCTGCAGAGAGCAATGCATCATTACAGTTCCTGGAATCGGCTCTGTAAAGCCGTCACATATTTAAGACGATGTTTTCATCATCACTACTCCAGGACGAAGACCACTAGTGATAACGCTCCTTTGACATCTGCACAAGTTCATGTTATTAAAAATTTACCCAAATATAAGACATCTGACCGTTTTCTCAAGGAGAAAATTAGTCACCAGGAGCATGAAGAAACCAATAAGCAGATACTGAGACTCCTGCAATGCTATGAGGATTCCGAAAAGTATTTCCTGTTGTTGAGAAATCCGCAGATGCGCTTAAGGGATCGATTCTCGAGCACAATGATAGATGGGCTAATACGTGTTGGAGGAAGACTCACCAATGCGCCCTTATCCTTTGACACCAAATTCCCCATACTTATTAGAAATCTTGAAGTACAAATCAAGATGATTGTAGATGTTCACAGTAAACTTTATCATGCTGGTAGAGAACGAATTCTTAGCGAAATTCGAACTCGCTATTATTTTGATAAACCCCGTAGAGCTCTGAACCAAGTTCTTAGGAACTGCATACCCTGTAGGAAAGCATTCAGTAGGCCTTTAACACAGCGAGAGGCAGAACTACCTAGGGAACGAGTAAGCTTCTATGAACCACCTTTTACTAATACTGGTGTAGATTTATTTGGCCCTATTGAAGTATATCGTGCTAGGACTATAGTCAAGAGATGGTGTGTCATCTTCGTGTGCATGACTTGTAGAGCCATCCATCTCGATATGGTGAACGATCTATCTACCAACAGCTTCGTCTTAAGTTTACGACGACAGATCGCTCGCTTCGGGACGAGTAATACCATGAGATCGGATAAGGGAACGAACTTCATTGGTGCCAACAACGAAATACAGGCTTACGTGAAGGACTGGAACCAAAGACAGGTGGACGACCAGCTAAGGATAACAGCGTCTAGCTGGACCTTCAACGCCGCCGACGCCCCTTGGTGGGGAGGAAGTTGGGAGAGATTAATTCGAAGTGTCAAAACCGCATTTCACTTTATAGTGCCATGCCGCGCGTATCTCACCGACGAACTTTTGCGGACATTAATGGAGGAAATCGCTGCCTATCTCAACGAGAGACCGCTTATGCCAGTCTCATCGAGTCCCGATTCCTTGGAAGCTCTAATGCCCGCGCACTTCCTACTGAAGAAACCTGTAGCCATGCTCCCACGATCGGAGATTGCCGACGGAGACGAATACTGCCGTCGAACTTGGCAACTTATGCAGTTGCTATCCCATCGTTTCGCTGACCATTTCGAGAAACATTATCTGCCCATGCTACAACTTCGAACTAAGTGGTTTGCGCAGCAAGAAAACGTCAGCGCCGGAGATATGGTGCTTATTGTAGATCCAGACCTCCCACGTAAACGGTGGCAGACAGGTCGTATCATCGAGACCCACATCTCGGATGATGGTTTAGTACGCTCAGTAGAACTCATCGTCATGCGGCGTAACTTCAAGAAGCCAGGCATAATCTTTGAGACGCAACAACTCAATCGCCCAGTTGGTCGTTTATGTTTACTGGAAAGAGACAGAGAACTCTCCGGAAACTATGGAAGGCAAGACACTCTTCCCACGACCACCTCCCTAATTCCTCAAACATCTAGGGACTCCCCAACGTGATACGTCTGGAGTGGGTGTATGACTATATTGTTTTATCTATTTTATTATATTTTTATATGCGAACTTTATTATGTACTTTATTATAATCGTTTTTATTCAATTTTATTTAGTAGATTAGTGCAATATATTAGTGTTTATTACGTACGTAATTACTTATAATATATATTTAGTGCGACGGCGAGAAATAATTTTTTCTCTTTCCTTACTGTCCGTATCATATTATAAATACGTGACTACAGTAAGATGAAATGTCCGTACTTCTTAAAGTACAATAAAGCCACTACTATATTCAAGTATTATTGGTAGGCAGAGTATTAGGAATGCAAAGTTCAGATCCTCGTGTCTCGGCTAAACCAAGCTCTGGGTAGACCTTGGAAACGACTTGCCTCTTCACACTGACATTGCTTCATGCGATATTGCTCTTCTACCCTATATTAAATAATACATATAGTAGCGTGATGTCCTTCTAACAGTAGCATAAAACGCAAATAAATCTGTTAAACCTTTTGACCATCTGTAATTCTTGTCGATTAAGATATCGCGGCACCCACCGATATACTTGAAAGACAAATTCTAGAATCAGTGGTTAACGTCCCCAGACAAGCTCTGGAATAAATCGGTGCCCATCTTAAATATTAATTTAATATTTATTAAAATCTGTAAAATTCAGATCCGTTAACAATTCTAGTCGATTAAGATATCGTAGCACTTACCGATACTCTTAAAAGACAAATTTCATAGAATTAAGGATCCTATGTCCCCAGACCTGCTCTGGAATCAAATTGTGTCAATTTTAACATCAAATAATAAAATTCACGGGAATAAATTTAAATTCATATTTTAAATGAATTTCATAAATTGTCATTTTGTACAATTTATAACATTCCCAAAATTCCATTAATTAATAGATCATGGGAGCGGAGATTCATCCTATTGAGTGTATTAGAGTGCGAGAATCTCCAACATATAGTCAATAGCCGATAAAATTAATAAAATCATGCATAAAGAGGATATTGACAATTAAAGAATTATTATTAAATAGCATCCCAGATCTGTATGCATGAGAATTACCCTAATTCTACCGCTAGCATTCCATAATGTCACCATAGCAACACCCACGCTAGAATTAGAAGCAAAGTTAAAAGAACAATAGAAATCTTGTCCCATTGCATAGCATAGAGAATATAGCACACTGCTAGTATCCAAGGATACACAGTAATAACGTGACATTCTGGAAGGCACTGACTAACGGACAAATGGCCTGTATGTGTGCAGTTGGTGACAGTTGTGTGGAATTTGTGCATTTATAGGTGAATGTTACTGCTAAAGTATGTTTACAGTAGCTAGTCGCAATTGTAAAAGTAGCCCAACTCTCCTATAGAAAGAACCTAAGTGGATCCAAGCCTTTGGGACGGACAGTGGAGTGACTTGTGCCGGTTATCGTTGTCGTGCTGTTGCTACATGTTGGCGTAAACACCGCGACGACGGTACATCGGCGCTGAGAATCCCACTGTCCGGGGGCAAAGAGAAGTAGGCAGCGACGCCCGCTCGCCTAAATATAAACTTATTTGATATTAATAAACTCAGATAACAGATATGACGGAGTTGATAGAAGATGATCTTGGTATTAGGGAGCGATATACTCTACCTTTACAAGCATTTGTGGATAGCTTGATACGCGGTGAAGCCGATCCAACCATTACGGAGGATGATGGTCGTTATATCGAACCGCCGATGTCCCAAGAGCAACTTACGCGTGAATTGGACTATCGAAAATTCACCGCTCGCTATACGCATCGTAATGGTACGTATATGGACTTCCTAACTACTGGCCATCCTATCGATTTACATGATACGGACGATGTAGACACCAAAAGGGAAATGGTTCTATTTAAATATCATACCCAGCGGAGTCGTAACGATAAACCGAAAATAGATCACGAAAATTCTATTCGTAACAGACTGGGAAGACGAACCAATATGCCTAGAATCTGAGGAGATTCAGCCTATCGCGCCCGGAACAGCGACAACGATTACATCCTAGAATGGTATCAAGGTCCACAGTGTCTCACTGCGTACAATTATCGCCATGCCAACTATGTTTCTCGGCAACGTTGTCGGTTATGCGCATCGAGAGACCATGTTACGCCCATGGACACAAACGTCCGCTGTTCCTATTTCCACGAACAGCTGGTGATGGGGATTTATTGTGCGTATTGCAGACTCGATAACTTGCACGTTTTTGCGGTTTGCCCTCAATTTATGACTCAATGTCACCATTGTCAACTAAAGGGACACGCCAGTTTCGATTGCCCTTTTAATCACGATTTGGAAAGCGTAGATGAAATGATCACACTACGTTACATCAGAGCTTGGGAAGCGAACGCTGGTTTGCATTGTGATTCGCGCCATCGCTATTATCCCGGACGCGCTTACGAAGGAGTTTATGCGTTACATCCTTATCTATTCGCTTCGGTCGAACAGAAATCACGCATATCGAGTTACGAGCTACTGAAGCGCGTCGGAGAATGTATTTCAACCAAATTCGTACGCAAATTTCTCAGGAGTGTTAATCCTAGCGACCTTCATTCCTATAACTTAATCAATTACATCCGTCAGGATCCGGACTATGGAGACTTATTTGTTAACTCACACCCCGAGTTACAGGAAGTACATCGACGGCCTTATGAATACCAAGCCTGCGAACGCGAGTTGGAAAGAACCATTAAACCCCGGAGGTTTCTAACTGCCTATGGTCCACCCACGGCTCTCGTTCAGACCACTCGTAAAGGACCCGTAAGAGCGGCTGTCTTAAAACGAGCTCTCAAAGCCGTTAGACCCCTCTCCCCCGACGTTGATGTCAATCAACCCGGTACTTCGACTGGCGGATACACCGACCATAATCCTACACCCTCTGATGCAATCATATTGCACCCTTCACCCAGGAGTTATAGCCCTCCTTGTAAAGTGGCTCGCCCCAAAGAGAAAAGGACTCTGGCTAGCTTTAAAAAACTGCGTAAACGCCGTCCGCGCAAGAAAGACTAACTGTTTAGAGTATTTATGTATATTAGAAACTGTGATTTTGTATATTTTATAGACTCAAATCCCATTTTCTGGGAGCGGTGTAAAAGCTTCTGTGGGATATAACTGGCCCCTTTGCTTCGCAATCCAGTTTCCCCCCAGGCGCTGGAATACTCTAAAAGGTACTCTAACTGTATATATATTCCCCTCGCCCGCAAGGTACCGTTACAGGTGTTTTAACGGACATAAAAGTCATTCTTCTATATACGTGCTTTGGTGGACATGGTAAGGCAAAAAACCCGCAATGCACCAAATACCTTTACACGGCTTGGCCTTGATGATTCAGATTGCGACATCTAGCAGCTGGTTGCTGGCATGGAAACAGCCATTGGACGCATGGTTCTTTGTTTGGCTTGAGCCAATCAGAGCGATATTTTCTGTCGACGTGTAGATATTCGGCCGATGATACTAGGAGTGTTCAGTCTTACTGTTTTTTGTGATACTGTTGTGTTGTTGCTATCTAGGCCAGGAACACCGGCTCTAGAGTCAATTCGTTTTCATACTTTAGAAGAAACATTAGTAGGCTTAAATTATAGAGCGTATAACTGTTATCGGTCCATATCAATCGGTGCAACTCAGTTCAGTCTTGCATTATCGGTTCAACATACATTATTATACTGCTATTTACTGTTGTGTTTTGGTTGAATATTATTTGGAGAACATTTATAAAGAACCCAAATTTCCCAATTTTCTTGATACACTACAGGTTAGAGAGACGGGTTATATATAGCGATTGCGACTTATATTATTGTGGTTTGTAGTGAATTTAATGCTATTTGATAAGCACTACATGAGTCCGTTGCTGTTCTCTTTATATATGATAAAATTCATTGACGGTCGGCAAATTAGTGAGCAGTATTGTGTGTTACCGGTAGTGTGCCTGATTGTGACTGATAACTAAGCATTTCCTAAAGAATGCGCCTCATACGTGAATCATAAGCCTTACCGACTTACCGTTGTGATTAGTATAAGTCATATCTCTGTTTACCTAGATAGAGCGCCACGTCCTAAAGGAACTGTTAATATTTCCCGAAAGTGAATAATATTAGTCAGAAATTATTTATTAACGATCAATCGAATAATACAGTAAGCTTGCACTGCAATAATAATCTAAGCCCTCAGAATCCAGTCTCCCGGGTATATCCAGCGGGTTAATGGACGCGCACTAGGCTGGCTTCTGCTAATGTTGTGTTTATTGGTATTAAATATTTGTCAACTTCTAAAGTCTATTTATAAACCGAAAGACATATAAATTTTGGCGGGTTAAACTACTAAAGGTCTTCAAAAGCGCGTACAGTTTATTCACATATATTTAACAAACATTTAAAATTTAACTAAAATTTAAGGAAAACATTATAAAGACCTGGCTATTTGCATTTTGGCTTTAACAAAAGGTCATCAAAGTTTGAACTTGTCTATTCAATTCATGCTCTAATTAAATTACACAAACTACTGTATGTCTATGTACAGTATGTTACCCCAATTATTTATTCATGTGATGTAACATTGAATTTACTTCACCGCGAAATGATTAAACATTCACATACAAATAGGCTAATTCAAACCGCTAGTATCAGAGTTAGTGAGTGTCAGATAAAATAAAAACAACTGATTACCTCAACAATATTAAGAATGTTGAATACAGATATCAAGGAAGTTCTAGTTCATAGTAGCGCAAGTGCAACAGGAAAAATCATCGTATTAAATTGAACCAGACGTTTCGATATATTACTTATATCATTTTCAATGGAATATATGTAAAACAAAATAGAAATTATTCTAAATACACTAAGGCCGGTACACGGTATAACAAGTAAGCTGAATTAGTAAATATAGAGGTAGGTACATTACAATATACACCAGCAGTACAAATAGAACCATACAAAAATGTAACAGGCTAGACGTAGAGTAAAACTCTATTTAGATAAAACCTACAGTATGAACCTACAATACAGGAATTACTCTAAAACAAATAAAGTGGAAAAGATGTATCCTGTATGTTAAGTGTCGGTCTGGTTTCTGTTATTAACAGACTCTCTTTGGTTAGTGGGTCGAAGTCAGATGCAGCTCTACCTATTGGTTTAAAGTCAGTGTAGCAGATTGGGTGATCCGTTTCTATAGAGTGATCACGGACCGCGGAATGTGATTGGGGTTTGACAGGTTTCTCTGTCCGGACCGGACCGACTTGGCCAAGTGCTCATACACTCTCACCTTAAAGTGGCGTTTTGACTTGCCAATGTAGGTAGCGGAACAGCTACCGCACGTGAATTTATAAAGGGTGAGTGAGCGTAATGAGACTGGCGGTTGGTCTTTAAAAGAAAACATGTCAGACATATTGCGCTAACTATCATACTCAGAATTAAGAATGTTCATTCAGAATGCAATGATATTTTATGGTGATAGATACATCGTCACAACTCAGGGAAAGTGATTTGGCATTCAATGTAACAGTACCGGTAGTATACTATCAAAGTAATCATGCAGCCTCCTGTACATCTTCTGTGAAATATGTTGACATCTTCTTCTGGGGGGGGGGGGGGGGGGGGGGGGCTGCTCAAATAAATCGATAAGTACGAATGGAGTGAGGCAATAATCGTAAGTATTATGTTAAATGAAATGTCTGATATCGCATATAGATGTTCTTACTATGTCAATCAGCGGCTCAAACCTTTTACACAATGTCTCCATAACTAACGGTACTCGATAACTTTTTGATTCAATAGCGTCTACCATTGCATAAAAATTAATAATTGCGGATCGAATGTGATCGGACGTGATCAAATGAGCCTACTACCAGATCGAGTGAGCCTACTACCAGATCAAATGAACCTACTACCAGATCGAATGAGCCTAAATACGTGATTAAATGAACCTACTACCAGTTCGAATACGCCTACTACCATATCGAATGAGCCTATTGACTGCTGTACTGCTGTACTTACTGCTGTACTGACGGACTGAGGCTGACAGATAGCAGACACCTTGGCGCCAATATTAGGATTCTTGGCTGCGGTTTTGGTTTTTTGGTTTTTGGGTTTTCGAAATGGGGAGGTGTTGTGGGTGCAATAACTTGACTGGCAAATGCAAGACATGCGTTTGCGCTCACGCCAAGCGGGCCTGCGAAAAGTGTGGTCCGGGGACAACAGGGCGGTGCGAAAACCCCTTCGGAACCGGTCAATCCTGTTCTCAGCCGACATCGTCAGCGTTGTCAACAGTTGACTGTCAGGTGGCGCCTGCACGCATATCTTCCTCGCAACCATTGGATCTGAATGTTACCTCTCCAGATGAAACCCTAACGGATCTAGACAATACTCTCGGTCCAAACGGGGCCGATCAACCTGACATCACGGCGCCTGATGCTGGGGTGACCGAGGTCGTGGGATCCACAGAGGAGTTGAATGGCGCCGAACTGTCTACAGCGCCGCCAACAAGTGCAGCCTCGTCTACAGCGCCCCTGACCGGCGCTGCCTCGGCTACAGCGCCCGTGACAGGCGCCGCCTCGTCTACCGCGCCCCCGACAGGCGCCGCCTCGGCTACAGCGCCCCCGACAGGCGCCGCCACGTCTACAGCGCCACCGGCGGGCGCCACCTCGGCTACAGCGCCCCCGACAGGCGCCGCCTCGTCTACTGCGCCCCCGACAGGCGCCGCCTCGGATACAGCGCCCCCAACAGCCGCCGCCTCGTCTACAGTGCCCGCGACAGGCGCCTCCTCGTCTACAGCGCCCCAAACTGGCGCCGCCTCGATTACAGCGACCCCGACAGTTGCCTCCTCGTCCACAGCGCCCACGACAGGCGCCGCCTTTCCTAGCCCACTATCTAAGTCCTGGCCCCCATGTAATATTTCATCACAGAATTATGGGCTCCACGCGGACCCAGACGAACTCATGTTAAGAGCATTTGGCGCCACACTTGTGGGCAAAGGGACCCCACCTGATGGGCTAATGGATCAATGGCGACGGATAACCCAACTAAAAGGGTCTAAATATCGACTGCCCGGAGGCGCTATAGGGCGGGATGTAGTCTCGCTCTTGGACGCAGAGGCCAAGGCCTTTGTTTCCGGTCTGAACCATAATGCGACCAATGCTCGCTCCGAGAGACTACTACTAGCCGACTCCCTCATCCTACACCGCGATCCGAAGGTAACCAAGGCCGCAGACATACGACGGCTAATAAGCCGGAGGTTGGGGATGTGGCGCTCCAGCCAGGTAGAGATGTTGGTCGTTGAGGCTGAACGCTGCTCACTGCGAATTGGCTCCAACAGGCGATCAACCACGAAGTCGAACCAGCAGGAAAAAGAACAGACTATTCGAATTTTCTCTAGGCTCATGATGGAAGGGAAGGTAAGGAGTGCTGTTCGCTGGGTCACGGGGCGTGAGACCGGTAGTGTTCTAGATCCGGAATCGGAAATCGAAGTAAACCAACAGCGGGTGAGAGTCCTTGATGTTCTCAGCGAGAAGCATCCAGCAGCAGCTGCACCCAAAGCCGAGGCCTTATTAGTGTGTGATGATGAGTTGCCACTTCGGGTTGATGTCGAGATCACAGCCGCGCACATAGAGTCGACAGCGCGGCGACTGAAAGGGAGTGGTGGGCCAGCCGGCAGCGACTCAACACGCTGGCGGGACTACCTTATCCGGTATGGGGCACATAGCCAGCGTTTACGCGAATCTATTGCCTCTATTGCGTGTTCACTTGCTAACAGTGTAGTGCCATGGGAATCAGTTCGGTCGCTGATGGCTAGCAGACTTATTGCCCTCGATAAGTGCCCCGGGGTTAGGCCCATAGGCATAGGGGAGTGCCTCCGCCGAATCTTGGGTAGATCAATGGCAGAAGCAACTGGAGATGATGTCACCACTACGTGTGGCGCAGAGCAGTTATCTGCGGGCGTGATGGCAGGTGTGGAGGCCGGGGTACATTCAATGCGCTCGGTCTTCGACGAACATAGTGAGGATGGGTGGGGCATTATTATGGTTGATGCAGCTAATGCCTTCAATTCGCTGAACCGAGTCGCAGCCTTGTGGAACGTCAGGCAGCTGTGGCCTCCATGTTCAATGTTTCTCTTCAACTGTTACCGTGGACACAGCATTCTGACAATAAAGGGAACCGATGCTGTGCTGTTCAGCGAAGAGGGTGTAACACAAGGAGATCCTTTAGCTATGCCTTTTTACGCTTCAGGCATCCTCCCTTTAATCCACGAGTTGCCATCACTTAAGGTTCGCCAAAGTTGGTTCGCTGACGACTCTTCTGGTGCCAGAAAGCTCCAGGATATTCTCGAGTGGTACGAGCACTTACTTCGTCTGGGCCCCGCTCTCGGATATTACCCTCAGTCCGCCAAGAGCTTTCTCGTTGTGGCTCCGGAGTTTCTGGAGGAAGCACAAAGTGTATTCGCCGAGCACAATATTAACATCATTACAGGACACCGATTTCTGGGCGGGTTTATTGGTAGCGAGTCGGAGTGTGTGAAGTATGTCGGCGCCAAAATCGCATCCTGGGTAGCCTCAGTTGACAAGATGGCCGAGGTGGCGGAGGCCCAACCCCACGCTGCTTTCTCAGCCGTAGTTTGCTCACTCCAACGGGAGTGGGCATACCTCCAACGTGTTGTCCCAGACTGCAGCAGTCAGTTCGATGTGCTAGAGGAAGCGATCAGCGATAGGTTCCTGCCGGCAGTCTTCGATGGGCGAATTTCGCAACCAGAACTCAAGTTGTTTGCCCTGTCTCCGCGAATGGGTGGTCTGGGGTTGCGGAACCCGGTTAACGAGGCCGATACCAACTTTGCTGTATCAGAACTTGGGACACAGTCGCTGGTGAACGCGATCGCCGGGAAGGAGCCATTCTCCTTAGCCACCCACCTGGAGTGCATGGAGGGAGCGCGCATGACATCTCGGGAAGAGAGGCAGGGTATGGAGAAAGCCCAGCAGGAGGAAGCGTTGGAAGGAATGGCGGAGCACCAGCGTGTCGCTGTCCAACGGGCGGCGGAGTTCAGGACCGGCGGCTGGCTATCCTCTCTTCCGGTAGCCGAACACCAGTTTGACCTCTCACCCCGGGAGTTTAGGGACGCTGTGGCTGTCCGGTATGGTAGACCCCTCGTAGGTGTCCCTTGCAGATGCGACGGTTGTGGCGCTGGGTTTGATCTCAACCACGGGTTGAATTGTAAGAAGGGTGGTCTAGTGATTCAGCGTCACAACGAGCTCCGCGACGCAGTCGGTGACCTCGCGGCCCTGGCTTTCGGACCGCGAAACGTTATGCTCGAGCCAGTGGTCCGCGAGCAGCACGAGGATGGCGACGGGGCTGGTCTGCGATGCGATGTCGGCATTAGGGGAGCGTTCAGTACCCAGACACAGGCGTTGATTGACATACGTACAATTAACCTTGACGCCGTGTCTTATGCTGGGCGCTCCGTGAGGTCGGTATTGGAGTCGGCGGAAGAGGAGAAGAAACGCTTATATACAGCCGCAGTTTCCGCCTGCCGAGGTGATTTCTCCCCTTTCGTTGCCTCATGCGACGGCATACTGGCACCGCAGGCCAATAACCTGTTGCGAATCATCGCAGACCGCCTACACACCAACTGGGGGAAACCATACAGTTCGGTAATGGGGTGGGTGCGCGCACGCATATCGTTCGCGATAATCCGCGGCACTTCCCATTGCCTGCGAGGGTCGCGGGTGAGATGGCGAAGTGGTTTGGGGCTTGTGGACGGCGCCGGGATACCAGGGGGCTTTGCTTAGAGTGTTTGATCGATTATGCGGGGACTGGTATGGTATATTACATAATTATTGCTCATTGTAACTGTGCAATGGAGTTGTTACCATCTGTACTGCATGCAATATGCTATTGATCATTTAGTGCGTTTTTGCGAAAATTATAATATACATATCGGTAAAAAAAAAATGAGCCTACTACCAGATCGAATGAGCCTACTACCAGATCGAATGAGCCTACTACCAGAACGAATGAGCCTACTACCAGATCGAATGAGCCTACTACCATATCGAATGAGCCTACTACCAGACCGAATGAGCCTACTACCAGATCGAATGAGCCTACTACCAGAACGAATGAGCCTACTACCAGATCGAATGAGCCTACTACCAGAACGAATGAGCCTACTACCAGAACGAATGAGCCTACTACCAGATCGAATGAGCCTACTACCAGAACGAATGAGCCTACTACCAGATCGAATGAGCCTACTACCAGAACGAATGAGCCTACTACCAGATCGAATGAGCCTACTACCAGAACGAATGAGCCTACTACCAGAACGAATGAGCCTACTACCAGATCGAATGAGCCTACTACCAGATCGAATGAGCCTACTACCAGAACGAATGAGCCTACTACCAGATCGAATGAGCCTACTACCAGAACGAATGAGCCTACTACCAGAACGAATGAGCCTACTACCAGATCGAATGAGCCTACTACCAGATTCGAATGAGCCTACTACCAGATCGAATGAGCCTACTACCAGATTGAATTAGCCTGCTACCAGATCGAATGAGCATACTACCATATCGAATGAGCCTAAATACTTGATCAAATGAGCCTACTATCAGTTCGAATAAGCCTACTACCAGACCGAATGAGCCTACTAACATAGCGAAAGAGCCTACTACCAGATCGAATGAGCCTACTACCAGAACGAATGAGCCTACTACCAGATCGAATGAGCCTACTACCAGAACGAATGAGCCTACTACCAGATCGAATGAGCCTACTACCAGAACGAATGAGCCTACTACCAGATCGAATGAGTCCTACTACCAGATCGAATGAGCCTACTACCATATCGAATGAGCCTAAATACTTGATCAAATGAGCCTACTATCAGTTCGAATAAGCCTACTACCAGAATGAATGAGCCTACTACCAGAGCGAATGAGCCTACTACCAGATCGAATGAGCCTACTACCAGATCGAATGAGCCTACTACCAGAACGAATTGAGTCTACTACCAGATCGAATGAGCCTACTACCAGATCGAATGAGCCTGCTACCAGACCGAATGAGCCAACTACCAGATCGAATGAGTCTACTACCAGATGAAATGAGCCTACTCCTTGATTCTAAGACATGTTTCCCAGGCAATCTACCCCTTACTGTAGGCCTAATGCTAAGGTTCACTCGTCGCTCGCCCCACACTGCAGCCTAACTTGATTCTGAACTTGCCTTTCCCCAACATTTAATCTAAACTAACGCAATTGTTGGACTCCTGATCTGTTGGAGAAGAAAGCAGGGTGGATGTTATATTTTGATTTTAACAATACGACTTTTGTTTGCAGCGAGATTAGTTGGAGGCACGTACGAAGTTAATGTTAAGTTTGATATATTTTTTAATTATTATATTTATCTTGTTTGAGTATCATATTAACGTCGGAGATATTCCTGATTCAAGGTCAATGACTGCTGTATTTCTTTAAGATTAATAATGTTATTATAATATATTTTTGGAAAATAGGTTAGGCCAAATTTAAGGCGGATTAATTGCCCGTATTACATGTAAGGTATGAACTTGGTCAAGGACTACTTAAATCCAAGGACGAAGAACGTTAGGGGCGTAGCCAGGATCTGTCTGGGGGAGGGACGCATTGTTTATAGATTATAAGGTTGAATATAATATTTATTTTATATATTAAATTATTTTTGTATAATACGCCTATGTTTTATGTGATCTATATTTTATTGTACAAAAATATAATGGACTATATCTCCCGGACAATATAGTCGTATTTCAATGCCACACCACACCCCCCCCCCCCAAAAAAAAAATAAAAATATTTCATCAAATCGTAATTAAATTGCATGAAATAAGAACAGAGATAACATATTTCTTAATTGGGACTTTCTTTTTGCATTGCATTTTTAGCTAACCGATGATAGAAGCATTTAAAAATTATGTATTCTCTTCAGGATGCAGTGCAAGGCAGCCGTAGGATGCGCCCTGACTGGCGACTAGCCCGTGCAAGGCAGCCGTAGGATGCGCCCTGACTGGCGACTAGCCCGTGCAAGGCAGCCGTAGGATGCGCCCTGACTGGCGACTAGCCCGTGCAAGGCAGCCGTAGGATGCGCCCTGACTGGCGACTAGCCCGTGCAAGGCAGCCGTAGGATGCGCCCTGACTGGCGACTAGCCCGTGCAAGGCAGCCGTAGGATGCGCCCTGACTGGCGACTAGCCCGTGCAAGGCAGCCGTAGGATGCGCCCTGACTGGCGACTAGCCCGTGCAAGGCAGCCGTAGGATGCGCCCTGACTGGCGACTAGCCCGTGCAAGGCAGCCGTAGGATGCGCCCTGACTGGCGACTAGCCCGTGCAAGGCAGCCGTAGGATGCGCCCTGACTGGCGACTAGCCCGTGCAAGGCAGCCGTAGGATGCGCCCTGACTGGCGACTAGCCCGTGCAAGGCAGCCGTAGGATGCGCCCTGACTGGCGACTAGCCCGTGCAAGGCAGCCGTAGGATGCGCCCTGACTGGCGACTAGCCCGTGCAAGGCAGCCGTAGGATGCGCCCTGACTGGCGACTAGCCCGTGCAAGGCAGCCGTAGGATGCGCCCTGACTGGCGACTAGCCCGTGCAAGGCAGCCGTAGGATGCGCCCTGACTGGCGACTAGCCCGTGCAAGGCAGCCGTAGGATGCGCCCTGACTGGCGACTAGCCCGTGCAAGGCAGCCGTAGGATGCGCCCTGACTGGCGACTAGCCCGTGCAAGGCAGCCGTAGGATGCGCCCTGACTGGCGACTAGCCCGTGCAAGGCAGCCGTAGGATGCGCCCTGACTGGCGACTAGCCCGTGCAAGGCAGCCGTAGGATGCGCCCTGACTGGCGACTAGCCCGTGCAAGGCAGCCGTAGGATGCGCCCTGACTGGCGACTAGCCCGTGCAAGGCAGCCGTAGGATGCGCCCTGACTGGCGACTAGCCCGTGCAAGGCAGCCGTAGGATGCGCCCTGACTGGCGACTAGCCCGTGCAAGGCAGCCGTAGGATGCGCCCTGACTGGCGACTAGCCCGTGCAAGGCAGCCGTAGGATGCGCCCTGACTGGCGACTAGCCCGTGCAAGGCAGCCGTAGGATGCGCCCTGACTGGCGACTAGCCCGTGCAAGGCAGCCGTAGGATGCGCCCTGACTGGCGACTAGCCCGTGCAAGGCAGCCGTAGGATGCGCCCTGACTGGCGACTAGCCCGTGCAAGGCAGCCGTAGGATGCGCCCTGACTGGCGACTAGCCCGTGCAAGGCAGCCGTAGGATGCGCCCTGACTGGCGACTAGCCCGTGCAAGGCAGCCGTAGGATGCGCCCTGACTGGCGACTAGCCCGTGCAAGGCAGCCGTAGGATGCGCCCTGACTGGCGACTAGCCCGTGCAAGGCAGCCGTAGGATGCGCCCTGACTGGCGACTAGCCCGTGCAAGGCAGCCGTAGGATGCGCCCTGACTGGCGACTAGCCCGTGCAAGGCAGCCGTAGGATGCGCCCTGACTGGCGACTAGCCCGTGCAAGGCAGCCGTAGGATGCGCCCTGACTGGCGACTAGCCCGTGCAAGGCAGCCGTAGGATGCGCCCTGACTGGCGACTAGCCCGTGCAAGGCAGCCGTAGGATGCGCCCTGACTGGCGACTAGCCCGTGCAAGGCAGCCGTAGGATGCGCCCTGACTGGCGACTAGCCCGTGCAAGGCAGCCGTAGGATGCGCCCTGACTGGCGACTAGCCCGTGCAAGGCAGCCGTAGGATGCGCCCTGACTGGCGACTAGCCCGTGCAAGGCAGCCGTAGGATGCGCCCTGACTGGCGACTAGCCCGTGCAAGGCAGCCGTAGGATGCGCCCTGACTGGCGACTAGCCCGTGCAAGGCAGCCGTAGGATGCGCCCTGACTGGCGACTAGCCCGTGCAAGGCAGCCGTAGGATGCGCCCTGACTGGCGACTAGCCCATGCAAGGCAGCCGTAGGATGCGCCCTGACTGGCGACTAGCCCGTGCAAGGCAGCCGTAGGATGCGCCCTGACTGGCGACTAGCCCGTGCAAGGCAGCCGTAGGATGCGCCCTGACTGGCGACTAGCCCGTGCAAGGCAGCCGTAGGATGCGCCCTGACTGGCGACTAGCCCGTGCAAGGCAGCCGTAGGATGCGCCCTGACTGGCGACTAGCCCGTGCAAGGCAGCCGTAGGATGCGCCCTGACTGGCGACTAGCCCGTGCAAGGCAGCCGTAGGATGCGCCCTGACTGGCGACTAGCCCGTGCAAGGCAGCCGTAGGATGCGCCCTGACTGGCGACTAGCCCGTGCAAGGCAGCCGTAGGATGCGCCCTGACTGGCGACTAGCCCGTGCAAGGCAGCCGTAGGATGCGCCCTGACTGGCGACTAGCCCGTGCAAGGCAGCCGTAGGATGCGCCCTGACTGGCGACTAGCCCGTGCAAGGCAGCCGTAGGATGCGCCCTGACTGGCGACTAGCCCGTGCAAGGCAGCCGTAGGATGCGCCCTGACTGGCGACTAGCCCGTGCAAGGCAGCCGTAGGATGCGCCCTGACTGGCGACTAGCCCGTGCAAGGCAGCCGTAGGATGCACCCTGACTGGCGACTAGCCCGTGCAAGGCAGCCGTAGGATGCGCCCTGACTGGCGACTAGCCCGTGCAAGGCAGCCGTAGGATGCGCCCTGACTGGCGACTAGCCCGTGCAAGGCAGCCGTAGGATGCGCCCTGACTGGCGACTAGCCCGTGCAAGGCAGCCGTAGGATGCGCCCTGACTGGCGACTAGCCCGTGCAAGGCAGCCGTAGGATGCGCCCTGACTGGCGACTAGCCCGTGCAAGGCAGCCGTAGGATGCGCCCTGACTGGCGACTAGCCCGTGCAAGGCAGCCGTAGGATGCGCCCTGACTGGCGACTAGCCCGTGCAAGGCAGCCGTAGGATGCGCCCTGACTGGCGACTAGCCCGTGCAAGGCAGCCGTAGGATGCGCCCTGACTGGCGACTAGCCCGTGCAAGGCAGCCGTAGGATGCGCCCTGACTGGCGACTAGCCCGTGCAAGGCAGCCGTAGGATGCGCCCTGACTGGCGACTAGCCCGTGCAAGGCAGCCGTAGGATGCGCCCTGACTGGCGACTAGCCCGTGCAAGGCAGCCGTAGGATGCGCCCTGACTGGCGACTAGCCCGTGCAAGGCAGCCGTAGGATGCGCCCTGACTGGCGACTAGCCCGTGCAAGGCAGCCGTAGGATGCGCCCTGACTGGCGACTAGCCCGTGCAAGGCAGCCGTAGGATGCGCCCTGACTGGCGACTAGCCCGTGCAAGGCAGCCGTAGGATGCGCCCTGACTGGCGACTAGCCCGTGCAAGGCAGCCGTAGGATGCGCCCTGACTGGCGACTAGCCCGTGCAAGGCAGCCGTAGGATGCGCCCTGACTGGCGACTAGCCCGTGCAAGGCAGCCGTAGGATGCGCCCTGACTGGCGACTAGCCCGTGCAAGGCAGCCGTAGGATGCGCCCTGACTGGCGACTAGCCCGTGCAAGGCAGCCGTAGGATGCGCCCTGACTGGCGACTAGCCCGTGCAAGGCAGCCGTAGGATGCGCCCTGACTGGCGACTAGCCCGTGCAAGGCAGCCGTAGGATGCGCCCTGACTGGCGACTAGCCCGTGCAAGGCAGCCGTAGGATGCGCCCTGACTGGCGACTAGCCCGTGCAAGGCAGCCGTAGGATGCGCCCTGACTGGCGACTAGCCCGTGCAAGGCAGCCGTAGGATGCGCCCTGACTGGCGACTAGCCCGTGCAAGGCAGCCGTAGGATGCGCCCTGACTGGCGACTAGCCCGTGCAAGGCAGCCGTAGGATGCGCCCTGACTGGCGACTAGCCCGTGCAAGGCAGCCGTAGGATGCGCCCTGACTGGCGACTAGCCCGTGCAAGGCAGCCGTAGGATGCGCCCTGACTGGCGACTAGCCCGTGCAAGGCAGCCGTAGGATGCGCCCTGACTGGCGACTAGCCCGTGCAAGGCAGCCATAGGATGCGCCCTGACTGGCGACTAGCCCGTGCAAGGCAGCCGTAGGATGCGCCCTGACTGGCGACTAGCCCGTGCAAGGCAGCCGTAGGATGCGCCCTGACTGGCGACTAGCCCGTGCAAGGCAGCCGTAGGATGCGCCCTGACTGGCGACTAGCCCGTGCAAGGCAGCCGTAGGATGCGCCCTGACTGGCAACTAGCCCGTGCATAAGGCAGCCGTAGGATGCGCCCTGACTGGCGACTTGCCCGTGCAAGGCAGCCGTAGGATGCACCCTGACTGGCGACTAGCCCGTGCAAGACAGCCGTAGGATGCGCCCTGACTGGCGACTAGCCCGTGCAAGGCAGCCGTAGGATGCGCCCTGACTGGCGACTAGCCCGTGCAAGGCAGCCGTAGGATGCGCCCTGACTGGCGACTAGCCCGTGCAAGGCAGCCGTAGGATGCGCCCTGACTGGCGACTAGCCCGTGCAAGGCAGCCGTAGGATGCGCCCTGACTGGCGACTAGCCCGTGCAAGGCAGCCGTAGGATGCGCCCTGACTGGCGACTAGCCCGTGCAAGGCAGCCGTAGGATGCGCCCTGACTGGCGACTAGCCCGTGCAAGGCAGCCGTAGGACGCGCCCTGACTGGCGACTAGCCCGTGCAAGGCAGCCGTAGGATGCGCCCTGACTGGCGAATAGCCCATGCAAGGCAGCCGTAGGATGCGCCCTGACTGGCGACTAGCCCGTGCAAGGCAGCCGTAGGATGCGCCCTGACTGGCGACTAGCCCGTGCAAGGCAGTCGTAGGATGCGCCATGACTGGCGACTAGCCCGTGCAAGGCAGCCGTAGGATGCGCCCTGACTGGCGACTAGCCCGTGCAAGGCAGCCGTAGGATGCGCCCTGACTGGCGACTAGCCCGTGCAAGGCAGCCGTAGGATGCGCCCTGACTGGCGACTAGCCCGTGCAAGGCAGCCGTAGGATGCGCCCTGACTAGCGACTAGCCCGTGCAAGGCAGCCGTAGGATGCGCCCTGACTGGCGACTAGCCCGTGCAAGGCAGCCGTAGGATGCTCCCTGACTGGCGACTAGCCCGTGCAAGGCAGCCGTAGGATGCGCCCTGACTGGCGACTAGCCCGTGCAAGGCAGCCGTAGGATGCGCCCTGACTGGCGACTAGCCCGTGCAAGGCAGCCGTAGGATGCGCCCTGACTGGCGACTAGCCCGTGCAAGGCAGCCGTAGGATGCGCCCTGACCTGACCCCGACCTGATCATCCCAGGCATGGAAATCGATCAATCTGCTTACTGGGCGGAAAAGCCAACCAAACACCAAGGTTAAGGCTGAATCACCAGCCGATCGCCTCAATGGTTGGAAAGCCCACTTTGAAAAGCTCCTCAATAATGACAGGGTATTGCCTGATAACTTTATAGAAGTAAAAGTGTCTGAGTCTGTACTCTCAGATATTCCCATTGGCGATATCTCCTTTGCAGAAGTGAAGGCTGCTGCAAAGAGCATTAAGACCAATCGTGCCAGTGGAGTAGATGGTGTTCCCCCTGAGGTCTTTAAAATACCTGAGTGTTTAAAGCTCATCTATCCCATCATAGTAGACATGTACCGAACAACAAGAGTCCCACAAGAAATGAAAACAAATAAGTTGGTGCCAGTTCCCAAGAAGGGCAACCTAACACTCTATGGTTCTTTTCGGGGAATCTCATTGATCTCGATTGCTGCAAAGCTATACAATAGGATTCTATTAAATCGCATCAGGGATCCCATTGAGAGACTGCTCCGTGGAAATCAGAATGGGTTCCGTATAGGTCGTGGGACCATGGAGCCCATTTTGGCACTTAGAAGGATAATTGAAGAGTTATCAAAAAAGAAAGACAGGCATCTGGCTGTTATCTTTGTTGACTTCTTCAAGGCCTTTGATTCAGTCTCTCGCTCACGTATGTTCAGCATACTTTCATTATATGGGATTCCTGATCAAATTATTGCAGCAATCAGATCAGTATACGATGGTTCGACAACATTTGTGTCTACTGTTGACGGTGACACAGAACCATTTGAAGTGTTATGGGGCGTCCTCCAAGGAGACACACTTGCACCATTCTTGTTCATTATTGTGGTTGACTATGTTCTACGCATGTCCTTAGATCATTATAATGATGATGGGGTGATGATAACTCCACCTACTGGCTCCAGAAGTCGAGGAAATCCTGCCAAGTACCTAACTGATCTAGACTTTGCTGATGACTTAGGAGTACTCTCAGAATCATTAGAGGGAGCCCAACGGCTCCTCAGCTCATTAGAACATGCTGCTTCTAGTGTTGGTCTTTTTATTAACTCCAGAAAGACCAAAATTCTGACAGTTAACTTTGAAAGTCCTCAGCAAGTCTCTGATCGGATGAGCATAAGCTCAAAGGATGGTATGCTTGAGCATGTGGACGACTTCTGTTACCTGGGATCATGGATCCGGAAGTCAGGTGAGGACCTTCGAATACGTA
>JAUCBJ010003498.1:0-50779 GCA_032718475.1 Nemertoderma westbladi | reverse complement strand
ATGCTGTTCTGTATGTCGACCATTAATAAACTGATGCAGCTGGTATTCATTTATTTCCGATCCCAATATGGCGCAGTGATGTACTTGATGTTCCTACAACCCTATTCAAATGGTGGACATTCCAGCGCATTCAGCAGGTTAGATAATTCAACATTATTCTACCGGTCGCCTCTACTGATTCTGATCTAGGCCTAGCTACCTACCTATACTTCTGGTGGTGTACCTACTCCAGTACTCTTCTAAACTAAGCCCTTGGGACGGACAGTGGAGTGACTCGCGCTGGTTATCGTTGTCGTTGTGTAGCTACTACGTTGGCGAAAAACACAGCGACGACGGTAGCCTACATCGGCGCTGAGGACCTTGCGCTGTCCGGGGGCCGTGAGGGGTAGGCAGCGACGCCCGCTAGCCTAATTATAACTACCGGTACCTATTCAATTCACATTCAGCAGTCAGGCGGTATTCCAGTCTGCCAGTATTCGATAACTACAGATTTTGGCTGATTTGCGTGCAAAAGTTTTGCACATTTTTGCAAAATTTTTTCTTTTCGGATTTTTCAAATTTTTTCGGATATTTAATTTCCTGAAATTTCTCTAATATTCAACAGTCAGATATGCCTACTAAAGCTGAACTCGAAACCGAACTGGAGGTTTTAAGAGAACAGTTGGCTGGTCGTGGTAATCCTGATCCCACCTCAGCTCTTCTACATGCTTTAGTTAAATCACAACGCGATTTGGCTGATTCCTTAGCACAATCCCAAGCCCAAAATGCCCATCAATTTCAACAATTACTTGGTCAACCACATCAACCTGTAGTTCATCAGGCTGACTCAACCCCTCGTAATCTTCAAATTAAAGCACCAATTGCTTTAGAACCGGATTTCAGTTTAGCAAAATTTGAAACTTGGAAGTCGGTTTGGGCGGATTATTATTCTGCATTTCAGATGGATAGAATGGCTAGGGATAGGCAAATCTGTATTTTCAGGAGTTACCTTTCTATAGGTATGCGCTCTACACTGGAACAAGTTATTGACATTCCTCCTGACACACATGATAATCCTTTAACAGTTCAGGTGTTAATAGATTGTATTCAAAGTTATTTTCGTGGTAAACGGAATATAGCCCTTGATTGTGTTCAGTTTGATAATAGGAAACAACGTCAAAGTGAAAATTTTGATAGCTACCTGGTTGCTATTAAAGATCTTGCTCGAGATGCTGATCTATGTCGTCATTGTTTCGATCGGCGGTTGACTACTCGAATTATGTCTGGTATTTCTTGCGAGGACACCAGATCTAAACTTCTTGCATTGACTCCATTTCCATCGCTTGAAGATGCTGTAAATCTTTGTAGGTCTGAGGAATCAGCCCAAGCTGGAGTTCAGGATTTAAAAAACCCTTCAATCAACCAAGCTTCTCGACAATCTCGTTTTCACAACAAAAAGCCTTATAATTCCAGGCGCAACAATTCTTCTAAATCCAATTCCAGAAACAATTCTTCAACTACTGGCCCTATAGTTTGTTATGGTTGTGGTAAAACAGACCATAAACGCGCTGACTGTCCAGCAAGGAACAAAGATTGTTCTTATTGTGGCAAGGAAGGCCACTTTGCCAATGTTTGTCGGTCTAAACAAAATAATTCGAATTCATCTTCAAAACCTAAGACAAAACCCATTAGCCGCATCACCCTCAATTTGGTTGGAAGCCATAATCGACAAGCTCCGAAAGTATTTCTGAACTTCTGTCATATCGCAACAGGACATTTATTCGGTTCTCTCAAAGCAACTCCAGATACTGGTGCTGAGGCCACTGTTGCCGGCTTAGATTTTCTTCAGGCCCTTTCTATTGACAAAGAAAATTTACTTCCACCAGACCATGATGATCTTTCTGCTGCTAATGGTAGTCTTCTTTCATGCATTGGTCTCCTCCACACCACAATTTCCTATGGTGAATATTCAACTGATGAGCTTATCTGCATTTGTGAAGAAGTCAATGGAATTCTTTTGGCATGGTATACTTGTCAAAACCTAGGAATTATTTCAAGTTCATATCCAGAACCAGTGGCAGAAATTCAGTCTGTTGCTTCTTCTAATTCTTCTAATATGTCACCTATTGGTATTAAAAACTCAATTCCAACAACATCATTCAAGGTTGACTTCCATCTTTCTGATGAACCTTCGCCTTCAGAATGGGATACTGTTAAGCAGAAACTCATAAAGGCTTATTCTGATGTTTTTGACCAAGATGACAAACTTCGTCCAATGAATGGCCCACCCATGACCATTTCATTAAAAGATGATGCCCAACCATATGCTATTCATACAGCCAGGCAACTTCCTTTAGCCATTAGAGACTGGGCTAAAGCTCGCTTAGAGAAAATGGTTGAACAAGGTATTATTTGTCCAGTTCTGGATAACGAACCAACTGATTGGGTCCATCCTCTTGTTGTAGTTCCTAAACCAACAGGCGGTTGGCGCCTTTGTGTTGATTTGACTAAACTAAACAAACATGTTAAACGTCCGTATCATCCATCGGTTACTCCTCGTGAGGCTGTCAATTCGATTTCTCCATCAGATTGCTTCTTTTCTTCATTAGATGCCAAGGATGGATATTGGCAGATACCTCTTGATGAATCCAGTCAGAATTTAACAACATTCATTTCCCCTTGGGGTCGATTCAAGTTTCTTAGGAATCCCATGGGATTAACTTCAGCACAAGATGTGTTTTGTCTTCGTGGTGATATAGCTTTACAGGGATTGGATGGCATTGCTAAAGTAGTTGATGACATTCTAATTCATTCTTCCGATAGTCACAGTCATCTCGCACATATTATTGCCGTTCTGGATCGGTGTCGTGAACACCAGATCAGTCTCAAAGCTGCGAAATTCAAATTAGCTACCCCTGAGGTGTGCTTCGCAGGATATATAATTAGTAGTAATGGTATTCAAGCGAATCCTTCCAAACTTAATGCTATTGCTGACTTTCCTGTTCCGACCAACATTTCTGAACTTAGATCTTTCTTGGGTCTTGTGAACCAACTAGGTGAGTTCACTTCCTCTATTAGCGAAAAGGCAGGCCCTCTTCGGGACCTTCTTAAAGTTAAAAATGTCTTCTGTTGGTCAGAACCCCAAGAAACTGCATTTCAAGCAGTTAAGAAAGCTCTTGTAAGTCCTCCAATTCTAGCTCCATATGATCCATTGCTGCCTACAATGTTGCAGACAGATGCTTCACGTTTGAAGGGTCTTGGTTTCTCACTTCTTCAGAAACACGACAGCTTTTGGAAACTCATTCAGTGCGGTTCAAGATTCATAACTGACACTGAATCACGTTATGCAATGATAGAGCTTGAACTGTTAGCCGTCGTATGGGCTACTAGGAAGTGTAAGGTGTATCTTATGGGTCTCCCATCATTCGAGTTGGTAATTGACCATAAACCTCTTCTTCCTATCCTAAACAATTATACTTTGGATATGATAGACAATCCCCGAATCCAACGTCTTAAAGAGAAACTCACCCTTTATTTCTTCAATACAACATGGAGAAAGGGAAGTGAACATTCCATTCCAGACGCACTTTCCCGTGCCCCTGTTTCGGATCCTACTCCAGAGGATATTCTTTGTGATACAGATGTCAATGACCATGTTTCTGCAGTCATTCGTCACGTGTCTACCTCAATTGTTGTCTCTGATGCTCCAAGTCATCTCAAGGATTCATATATTGAGTCTATCCGATCATCTGCAAAGGATGATATTTCTTACATGGCTTTGGTGGATGCTGTTATTTCTGGATTTCCCTCAACATCCACACAATGTTCTGTGCACATACGCCCATTCTGGAATGTGCGACATCAGTTATCGAAGAGATTGCCGAATGTCTTCATCTGAATCTTTAGCATCATTCATTGATTCCAGAAGCCACGCACCCAAACGTAATATATTTAAATCGCCTTTAACACACATGGTTACATCGTCGTCACGCATTTTCCCTAATAGAGATTTCAAATTCGATGGCATGGTGGGTCCATCTAATGTATAGGAATCAGGGAGCAGAAGCATATTACTACTAGATGCTGTGATTCCACGAACCTGTGAAGTACAATGTCTCAATTGGCAAACCTTTCCATGTTTACCTAGCAAAGACTTTTTATACATACCAAAACACCACAAACAAACACCCAGATCATGTAAATCATTTCCTTGTAAATTTCGACGGACCACCTTAAGTTCTCCATAACCCTTTGATATAACTGATTTATTGTGCTGAAAGTTTCCCTTATTGTAAAAGCTTTTGCGTAATTAGCCGGTTATTTTCCCGTAAAGTACTCTGTAGTTGGTTTACCAGGCATAAAAGGGCCGTGTCCTTACTGTACTGGTGTTTTAGAGGACATAAAAGTCATTTCTTCGGTATGTGTACTTTAGAGGACATAATCCGCAATTTTGTGAGGCAATAAGCTGGATCCTCTTGAAAACAGTGTCGCTACCATGACGACGGCTAACAGCTGATATTGCCACGTCGAACATCTCTTTGTTCTTTGTTCTCTCTTTGTTCGGTCGACCAATCAGAGCGTTTTTTGACTCTGTGTTGGAGGTTGGATACAGAAACTCATGAATTCAGTGTTATGTTTTTGCCCAGAGCCTAAGAACACCGGCTTTTGGCACCTCCGTGTTTCAGTCTTTAGCTTAACATTAGTAGGCTTAATTATAGAGTGTATATCTGTTATCAAACCGAGTTACCAAACCAAACCAATCCATACTATATTATACAAATCTCACTTAATAATCATTTATACCTTAACTTTACTGCTTTTGCTGTCGGTTATTCATTATATTTGTTGATGAAATATTATATCGGAATACTGATCAATAATCGGACACCCCAATCTTCTTGATATACTAAAGGTTAGAGAGACCGGTTACATATAAACGATTGCGACCTATGTTAAGTGGTTTGAAGTGAATCTAATGCTATTTCATAGGCCCGACATAAATTGTATGTTGCTCTCTTTATACGTGACTAAATTTAGTGAAGGTCGGCAGATTAGTGTGCAGTATTGTGCAGCATTGTATATGATTGTAACTGATAACAAAGCATCTCCTAAAGAATGCGCCATATACATGAATCTATAGCCATTTCGTTGTGTCTAGTTTAAGTCATAACTCTGTTTACATATTTAGAGCGCCACGTCCTAAAGGAACTGTTAATATTTCCCGAAAGTGAATAATATTTGTCAGAGATTATATATTACGATCAGTCGAATAATACAGTAGGCTTACACCATCAATCAAGTTAAGCTTCCGAATTCGGCATTATACTGCCTTCTGGACCGCGGACCGAGGTACCCAAATTGCAGATTTTAATTATGTAATATTAACAGTACATCGACATAATAGCTTTTTGTATAATATAATCATGTACAATTAAATACAGAAATATACTGTATATGTTCTTTGCCCACTATCAGACTATAGACAGATAGATAGATGTATTTATAAATTACAACTATAAATGTAAATCAGCTATTGTTTTAAAATTCTACAGCTTTACTGTACCGGACCTAAGACCTAACGATAACCTGTGAAGAAATCAGATGATGTATGATGAATTACCCCCCCCCCCCCCCCCCCCCCCCCTTTCCCAACATAACATGTATGTGTTAATATAATATACCCTACATTGATGTGAGGAGCTGTGTAATATAAATATTAGTAAGCCATCCCTATGACATATGTGTACTGTACCATACCTAACGTTATTAGCTTTAGCAGATTAGATGAAGTGTTAATTAACAGTAGTGACCATGTGGTTGTACTGTAGTGGCCAGTTGCAACTCATCATAAATCTTAGTTTGAGCCGATCCGCTGAACCCCCCTCCATCCCGTCTAATATACCCGAAATAACATGTGCATGTACCAGCTGTTCTGATGTACTAGTACTGTACCCGACCTATCATGTTTCAAGGTCATGTATAAATGCTTAAATGTGATGAATCAAAGAATAGATCTAGTCGTGTAACTTTGGTTCAAATTTGGAATATAACAATATATACGATAGCGGTAGCCCACCATTTATGGAAAAGGGACGATAGTTTTGATGGCTAAACAATAAACCCAAAGAATAATTATAGGTTGGTAATCATTAAACAGATATTGATGCGACGTCCTGATGCGACGTCCAACATTAAATGTTTGTGTGCCAGCTGGTTTGCTGTACTGTACCCGATCTAACATGTTAGGTGATGTGTAAATCTGCTGACTCATTAAAGATTATTCGTATGTATATTTCTGTATTTGACCATACTGCCATATGGCTGTATGGTAATAAAATATACCCTTCATTGATGGGAGGGCCGTCTACAGTATGTAATTGTTCATGACTAATCATGAACAAGCGTGATGACCTCTGTATACAGTATACCTGTATGCTGCCGTCCTAACTTGTTGTTAGATCAGGTGTGAAAGGGGCGGCTTAATTAAAAGAATCGGAAGCATAGATTATAAGACAATATAATGTACTCTACCTAACATTTTCTTACCTAGCGGAATTGGGATGCTATCAAAAGGCTAAACTACTGCTTCCGAGTCCGACAATAAAAAAGTAATAGATACTGGATTTTTAAACAGCAACCCCAAAACATTCCAAGCCCCATTTTTTCTGATGTGGCCCCCAAAGAAACCCTTTTCCCAGGGGAACTTCCCCCAGAACAAACACAATACTGTTGCTGAATGATTTAGAAATAAGTGATTGCCTATATATATACTACTGGTATTTGTTCCGGCGTAATGCTTTTCAATGTAAAATTTGTAATGGAAGCCTATAGGAGCGGACCAACTATCGGTAGTATATCATACTCCTGGTATTTGGTCCGCACTATGGGATAATTAAATACCCGAGCTATTGGATTTTTAAACACGTCGAATATTCCATATATATTATATTTTATATAATGCCACGTCGAACATCTCTTTGTTCTTTGTTCTCTCTTTGTTCGGTCGACCAATCAGAGCGTTTTTTGACTCTGTGTTGGAGGTTGGATACAGAAACTCATGAATTCAGTGTTATGTTTTTGCCCAGAGCCTAAGAACACCGGCTTTTGGCACCTCCGTGTTTCAGTCTTTAGCTTAACATTAGTAGGCTTAATTATAGAGTGTATATCTGTTATCAAACCGAGTTACCAAACCAAACCAATCCATACTATATTATACAAATCTCACTTAATAATCATTTATACCTTAACTTTACTGCTTTTGCTGTCGGTTATTCATTATATTTGTTGATGAAATATTATATCGGAATACTGATCAATAATCGGACACCCCAATCTTCTTGATATACTAAAGGTTAGAGAGACCGGTTACATATAAACGATTGCGACCTATGTTAAGTGGTTTGAAGTGAATCTAATGCTATTTCATAGGCCCGACATAAATTGTATGTTGCTCTCTTTATACGTGACTAAATTTAGTGAAGGTCGGCAGATTAGTGTGCAGTATTGTGCAGCATTGTATATGATTGTAACTGATAACAAAGCATCTCCTAAAGAATGCGCCATATACATGAATCTATAGCCATTTCGTTGTGTCTAGTTTAAGTCATAACTCTGTTTACATATTTAGAGCGCCACGTCCTAAAGGAACTGTTAATATTTCCCGAAAGTGAATAATATTTGTCAGAGATTATATATTACGATCAGTCGAATAATACAGTAGGCTTACACCATCAATCAAGTTAAGCTTCCGAATTCGGCATTATACTGCCTTCTGGACCGCGGACCGAGGTACCCAAATTGCAGATTTTAATTATGTAATATTAACAGTACATCGACATAATAGCTTTTTGTATAATATAATCATGTACAATTAAATACAGAAATATACTGTATATGTTCTTTGCCCACTATCAGACTATAGACAGATAGATAGATGTATTTATAAATTACAACTATAAATGTAAATCAGCTATTGTTTTAAAATTCTACAGCTTTACTGTACCGGACCTAAGACCTAACGATAACCTGTGAAGAAATCAGATGATGTATGATGAATTACCCCCCCCCCCCCCCCCCCCCCCCCCCCTTTCCCAACATAACATGTATGTGTTAATATAATATACCCTACATTGATGTGAGGAGCTGTGTAATATAAATATTAGTAAGCCATCCCTATGACATATGTGTACTGTACCATACCTAACGTTATTAGCTTTAGCAGATTAGATGAAGTGTTAATTAACAGTAGTGACCATGTGGTTGTACTGTAGTGGCCAGTTGCAACTCATCATAAATCTTAGTTTGAGCCGATCCGCTGAACCCCCCTCCATCCCGTCTAATATACCCGAAATAACATGTGCATGTACCAGCTGTTCTGATGTACTAGTACTGTACCCGACCTATCATGTTTCAAGGTCATGTATAAATGCTTAAATGTGATGAATCAAAGAATAGATCTAGTCGTGTAACTTTGGTTCAAATTTGGAATATAACAATATATACGATAGCGGTAGCCCACCATTTATGGAAAAGGGACGATAGTTTTGATGGCTAAACAATAAACCCAAAGAATAATTATAGGTTGGTAATCATTAAACAGATATTGATGCGACGTCCTGATGCGACGTCCAACATTAAATGTTTGTGTGCCAGCTGGTTTGCTGTACTGTACCCGATCTAACATGTTAGGTGATGTGTAAATCTGCTGACTCATTAAAGATTATTCGTATGTATATTTCTGTATTTGACCATACTGCCATATGGCTGTATGGTAATAAAATATACCCTTCATTGATGGGAGGGCCGTCTACAGTATGTAATTGTTCATGACTAATCATGAACAAGCGTGATGACCTCTGTATACAGTATACCTGTATGCTGCCGTCCTAACTTGTTGTTAGATCAGGTGTGAAAGGGGCGGCTTAATTAAAAGAATCGGAAGCATAGATTATAAGACAATATAATGTACTCTACCTAACATTTTCTTACCTAGCGGAATTGGGATGCTATCAAAAGGCTAAACTACTGCTTCCGAGTCCGACAATAAAAAAGTAATAGATACTGGATTTTTAAACAGCAACCCCAAAACATTCCAAGCCCCATTTTTTCTGATGTGGCCCCCAAAGAAACCCTTTTCCCAGGGGAACTTCCCCCAGAACAAACACAATACTGTTGCTGAATGATTTAGAAATAAGTGATTGCCTATATATATACTACTGGTATTTGTTCCGGCGTAATGCTTTTCAATGTAAAATTTGTAATGGAAGCCTATAGGAGCGGACCAACTATCGGTAGTATATCATACTCCTGGTATTTGGTCCGCACTATGGGATAATTAAATACCCGAGCTATTGGATTTTTAAACACCAACCCCAAAACATTGGGGATGTATGATGAATTACCCCCCCCCCCCCCCCCCCCCCCCCTTTCCCAACATAACATGTATGTGTTAATATAATATACCCTACATTGATGTGAGGAGCTGTGTAATATAAATATTAGTAAGCCATCCCTATGACATATGTGTACTGTACCATACCTAACGTTATTAGCTTTAGCAGATTAGATGAAGTGTTAATTAACAGTAGTGACCATGTGGTTGTACTGTAGTGGCCAGTTGCAACTCATCATAAATCTTAGTTTGAGCCGATCCGCTGAACCCCCCTCCATCCCGTCTAATATACCCGAAATAACATGTGCATGTACCAGCTGTTCTGATGTACTAGTACTGTACCCGACCTATCATGTTTCAAGGTCATGTATAAATGCTTAAATGTGATGAATCAAAGAATAGATCTAGTCGTGTAACTTTGGTTCAAATTTGGAATATAACAATATATACGATAGCGGTAGCCCACCATTTATGGAAAAGGGACGATAGTTTTGATGGCTAAACAATAAACCCAAAGAATAATTATAGGTTGGTAATCATTAAACAGATATTGATGCGACGTCCTGATGCGACGTCCAACATTAAATGTTTGTGTGCCAGCTGGTTTGCTGTACTGTACCCGATCTAACATGTTAGGTGATGTGTAAATCTGCTGACTCATTAAAGATTATTCGTATGTATATTTCTGTATTTGACCATACTGCCATATGGCTGTATGGTAATAAAATATACCCTTCATTGATGGGAGGGCCGTCTACAGTATGTAATTGTTCATGACTAATCATGAACAAGCGTGATGACCTCTGTATACAGTATACCTGTATGCTGCCGTCCTAACTTGTTGTTAGATCAGGTGTGAAAGGGGCGGCTTAATTAAAAGAATCGGAAGCATAGATTATAAGACAATATAATGTACTCTACCTAACATTTTCTTACCTAGCGGAATTGGGATGCTATCAAAAGGCTAAACTACTGCTTCCGAGTCCGACAATAAAAAAGTAATAGATACTGGATTTTTAAACAGCAACCCCAAAACATTCCAAGCCCCATTTTTTCTGATGTGGCCCCCAAAGAAACCCTTTTCCCAGGGGAACTTCCCCCAGAACAAACACAATACTGTTGCTGAATGATTTAGAAATAAGTGATTGCCTATATATATACTACTGGTATTTGTTCCGGCGTAATGCTTTTCAATGTAAAATTTGTAATGGAAGCCTATAGGAGCGGACCAACTATCGGTAGTATATCATACTCCTGGTATTTGGTCCGCACTATGGGATAATTAAATACCCGAGCTATTGGATTTTTAAACACCAACCCCAAAACATTCCAAGCCCCATTTTTTCTGATTTGGCCCCCAAAGAAACCCTTTTCCCGGGGGAACTTCCCCCAGAACAAACACAACACTGTTGCTAAATGATTTAGTAATAAGTGATTGCCTATATATATACTACTGGTATTTGGTCCGGCCTAATGCTTTTCAATGTAAAATTTGTAATGGAAGCCTATAGGAGCGGACCAACTATCGGTAGTATATCATACTCCTGGTATTTGGTCCGCACTATGAGATTTTTAATTACAGAAACAAGTGATTGCCTATATATACTGTACTACAGGTATTTGTTCCGGCGTAATGCTTTTCAATGTAAAATTTGTAATGGAAGCCTATAGGAGCGGACCAACTATCGGTAGTATAATATACATACTCCTGGTATTTGGTCCGGTCTTAAGCAATCAGTTGGTTGTAAGTCATACTGATTGTACTGTAATGGACCAAATACTTTTCGTGTTTCAATACGGCTTCATTAATTGATTTCATTCAGTGGTGTGTTGAGGTAATCAGATGTGGTATTGGCCGATTGGAAGACCAAACAGCTGGCATTGAAGTACTGTAGGTACAGTTCATCTAGCTCTAGCTAGTCATGTTCAGTACTACTAATTTTTAGCTGGATCAAATCATTAATTACAGGTCCTGAGAGTTAGAATATGTGGACGAGATTAATTACAGTAAGTGTACAAGCAGGTAGTCTTTGCTGTAAGGTCAGAAGGTTTAATAACAATGCCACCCCCACCCCAGACCCCCCGAAAAAGTATTTGGACCGCGGACCAAATACCAGTATATGGCCCCGAATTCAGTCTCCCGGGTATATCCAGCGGGTGAATGATTGCGCATAGACTGGCTTCGGCTAATGTAGTGTATCAAATACTCGTCATAGGCTAAAGACTATATATCATCTAAAAGACATCCCAATTTGGCAGGTTAAACTGCCAAAGGTCTTAAAAGCGCAAACACTTATTTCGAATATAGTTCACAAGTGTAGTTCGAGCTTCGTATTGTGCATTTTCAGATGAGTTTCGATTTCGTTGGATTTTCTTTAGATCCAAGTCTTTGTCGAGATATATCAATCTAGTCACCTAAGGTTCAGATCGATGATTATCTTTCAAATGCCGAACGGGATTCGTCACTTCTCTTGTAAAAGCTTTTGCGGACATAACAAGTCATTTTTACGCAATGCGCAGAATACTCTAAAATAGCCCTAAAATTATCCAACTACGCGACGGGAAGGAATTAGAACCAAGATGACGAAATCTGTCAGCTGATTCTTTGTGGACGTGGAAGTTCTTTGTTCTGTCTTATTCAGCCAATCAGAGCAATTTTCACTTTATGGCTAACAGAAACCTATGGAAACTCGCGCAATGCATTACGGTCTTTGTTTACTATTTTTCTGAGAATCAGAACCAACTCAGAATTCTGTGCTTCTGTACGGAAGTTTCAGACTTTGGCCTAGGAACATCAGATGGCCTTGGTTATAAGAACGTAAATCTATTAACATTGATCATCGCTCGTAACATTTCATATTACTGACCACTGAATAACTGACATACTGACTGTTCACCGCATTATTTTACTTCTGTTTTATAGTATTAATTGTTGTTATATTAATGGATATTGATGTTATATTTGGAGAATACCGATAAATAATCATAAACCCCTCAATCTTATTGATTACTGAGGTAAGAGGAATAGAGTTTACCGGTAGCAACTGCGACTTAAATTATAGTGGTTTTGTGTGAATTAAATGCTATTTCATAATCCCTACATGTGTCAGTTGCGATCCTCCTTATATATGATCAAATTCAGTGACGGTCGGCAGATCAGTGCGCAGTAGTGTGAACTAATGTGAAGTCGTGTGAAGTAGTGTGAAGGTTAATAAAGCATCTCCTAAAGAATGCGCTATTTACGAAACTCTGTGGCCATCTAGTTGTGATTAGTATAAGTCATAACTCTGTTTTATACTTAAAGCGCCACGTCCTAAAGGAACTGTTAATATTTCCCCGAAAGTAAATATAGTTGTCAGAGATTATATAGTAGCGATCAATCGAATAATACAGTAGGTCTACACTGCAATAACTCCCAAGGAATCCGAATCCAGTCTCCCACACCGTGGGTCATACGCCGCGCACGGACTGGCTTCGGCTGATGTAACTTCAGTACACTAGGTAATTGGTAAAGGCTAAAGTCGATTTATAAACAAGAGGACAACTAAAATTGGCAGGTTAAACTGCTAAAGGTCTAAAAGCGCGAACATCTCTTGAATCGTTACAATATAAACATACATTTTTCTTTGTATTCAATGTTTCGGATAAAATCGTGAGAGAACCATTGCCTGAATTATCAATAGTAGACTTATCGTTGGTGATTGGTGAGTATTCACATATATCAGCATTCCAATTTGATTTTAAAGTCAGTTCATCTGCATATTGTGTGCCAATGCTGAACATTTCCTCATCACCTGAAGTCAAAGGTATATCCAGAGACATCTGGTTATCCATTGATGATGGGTGATCTTTAGTAATCTGGTTATCCATACTACTACTACTACTACTACTAGGATCGGCATGCTGCATTGCAGCTGCATTTTTAAGAATGCTGTGCCGGCCTATCGACAAAATTGCACCACCACAACTCCCTATCACCCATGACATTTGCTAGATCATCCGCATCTTCAAGGCCAGTGTCCTTTAAGATGCGTCTCAAGAAAGTCATGGGCTGTCCACCATGCTTATTCACTCCATGAGGCTGCCAAAGTACAAGATTATGCACTGGCTGGTCCTCACGGCGAAAGCAATGTCCTGCAAAGGGGAGGCGATTTTGTTCTAGTGTCAAGCTTGGGGGCACCAATGAGACACCTCCAATGTTATATAGTGTCTGGTTGGAGATGTGTGCATTGAACTTGACACAATGAACCCGGCGTAGCATTCTTGTGAATGTGCCATCCAGAGTCCTCAGCAGTTAGAGCCCAGCATGGACTCCCATAGAAGAGTACTGGAACTACTGCTGCTCTAAATAACCGGACCTTAAGTTTCCGATTAATTCTCGGTGACTTCCAAATCCTGGAAAGCCTATTCAAGGCTGCCCATGCCTTTCCCTTACGTATTCGAAGGTCCTCACCTGACTTCCGGATCCATGATCCCAGGTAACAGAAGTCATCCACATGCTCAAGCATACTACTACTACTACTAGGATCGGCATGCTGCATTGCATTACTACTGGTTGAACATCTTCGGCTAAATCACAAGCACAACTGGTTGAACATCTACAGCTACACTCACTACTAGAGGATATCTACAGTTCTATAAAGTGACATCAACCTGTTGGTTTATTAGCTCCTGTTTAAAAACTATATTCTGCAGCGAGTTGTAAGGAATAACTGTGATTGACTGTGAATCCAACTACTATTAAGTACTAGTTGTGTTTGGGTATTTGCTTGTCAATTTATCATATATTGCAATTTTTGATCTCCAATGAAAGGTATCACAGACACATTCTAGTTGTAAACACAACTAACCTCTACTAGAGGTAAATATCGTGATTGTTAACCCTATTAGTACCGGGCTATAAAATGTTGTACAAATACCGGGAGGGGGTCATATTGACCCCCCCCCCTCTAAAATCTACAAATTTTTACGAAAACGTCTGATTTTTTGTTTGTACGTAGGTATCACTAGTCAGGATCCGACCGAAAAAAAAAATTTTCGAAAAAATGTACTGGGGTGGTTATATTGCAGCACCAAAATTACAAGTAGTGCACAATTTTCAGAAAATTTGAAAGTTAAATTTTTCGTGTAATTGTTTTTCAATACAGGTTTTCTGGGGCGCAAAATACATTGGAAAATATTTAAAAATGATATGATTACTATAAATGGCTGTTTAGTCCTATCTGCGTAGGAAAAAAATGAAAAAAACAAGTAACCAGCACTTTTCAGTTAGATCACAAAATTTTTAATTCACTTATACGATGCTATAAATTCACATTTTCAGGTTTTCTAGGGCGCTGATTCTAATGGAATGCATTTCGAAAATGCCCCATCATTGCTACTTGTATTTTTCGGCGTAATTTGGCAAATTTTGGTGCTAGGACCAAATTTCGTACCCATCACCAAAAAGTACAAGTTTGCGATGTCCAGTGCTGTTTTTATTGATTCCATCGGATTCAGGATCCTCATAAACCCGTATAACGTAAGAAACAAGATGATACTATCTACTGATCAATTTGCTTATTTTCCAAAATTTGGTGCTGGCACAACAATTTTCACCAACCGGCGAAAAATACAAGTTTGAAAACTCTTATGAAATTTTTACTGATTCCATTGAATTCAGAACCCTCACAAACCCGTATAACGCAAGAAACAAGGTGACACAATCAATTTATATATTTGATGGTTTTCAAAATTTGGTGCTAGCACCACATTTTGCACCCACTTCCAAAAAATACAAGTTTGAGATGCCTAGTTCGAAAATTATATATTCCATTCAATTCAGAATAGCCATAAACCTCTAAAACGCAAGAAATAAATTGTCACAAACAATTTTATCAATTGAATGGATTTTCAAAATTTCGTGCTAGCACCAAAATTTGCACCCAACACTGAAAAATACAATTTTGATACGCTTGGTGCAACTCGTATATATTTCATCGAAACCAGAACCCCAAAAAACCCCAATTGCGTAAAAAACAAGTTTCACACAATCAATTTACAAAATTGACATATTTCAAAATTTGGTGCTGGCACCAAAAATTAGCACCCGCCGAAAAAAACAAGTTTGAAATTTCTAAATCAATTTATATGAATTCCATCCAATTTCTAACACCAAAAAACCGGTGTAAATCAAAAATAGAGATGTTACAATTCATATTTACTGAAATGTAATTTTCAAAAAACGTCTCAAAAAAAGGGCCAAAAGTAGGGTTAAAAAATGGTGCTATAACTCGAAAACTACCCAATATTTTTGAAAACGGTTTTCACTACTATGAAGACAATAGATTTTTAGGAAAAGTCATAAAATTTCAGATTCGCAACTGCGTTTGTTTCAGAATTATAATAAAAAAACCACGGGGGGGGTCATATTGACCCCCCCCCCCGGGTTTAATAGGGTTAATACAACTACCATTAACTATTAGTTGTGTAAAATGTATTTGCTTGTCAATTTATCATATATTGCAATTTTTGATCTCCAATGAAAGGTATCACAGACACATTCTAGTTGTAAACACAACTAACCTCTACTAGAAGTAAATATCGTGATTGTTAATACAACTACCATTAACTATTAGTTGTGTAAAATGTATTTGCTTGTCAATTTATCATATATTGCAATTTGTGATCTCCAATGAAAGGTATCACAGACACATTCTAGTTGTAAACACAACTAACCTCTACTAGAGGTAAATATCGTGATTGTTAATACAACTACCATTAACTATTAGTTGTGTAAAATGTATTTGCTTGTGAATTTATAATATTGAAATGTAGCACAGACACATTCTAGTTGTAAACACAACCTACTATAACAGTAACTAACCTTTACTAGAGGTAGGCTAAATATCGGGGGTGGGGTGGGGGGGGGGGGGGGGGGGCGTCGAATTACGATACTATATTCCAGGACATGGTTTAATATATTGGTAAGATTTATGTAATAATATTTATTATTTAATATTTATAATAAATAATATTTATTATTTATTATTAATTTCAATGGTACAGTTACTGTGCATTCTTAATTAAAAACACATTTCTTAAAGCAATTCTCTTGAACTAATTAAAACTATAATGTAATGGCGTACGGGGATTACAACTGTATAATTTTTAAGTATAATTATTTAAATCTTGTAATAGAAAATAATTAATTACCATTAAAGGGCTGCAGAAAAAAGCTTCTTTTTTTTTACCGCAATCAACTTCATTATCTAATTAGCTGCTTTTATCTTAGCTTCTTGAAAGCCACACACAAATTGGAAATTTAAAAAACTTCTTCATGTTCAATGTTCAAATATTGGCCACGACAGTTCAACAGAACGACAGACCGACAGGTTGATTAATGGTACCCCTACGCTATCGAATCACATTACTTAATGGCTTGCCCCACATGTTATACTGTAAATTAAATCAGGTTATATTCTCTAAAGTAGTATGATGCATATTATTCTCTAAAGTAGTTGACAGTATATTTAAGTGTAGACTCATGGATATTCAATGTGATGTGTAAGGCGGCAATTGCTAAGTGTTGTTGCCATGTTAAGTGTTGATACTATGTTAAGTGTAGACTCATGGATATTAATGTGATGTGTAAGGCCGTTTCGTAGAATAAAGAGTGAAAGTGAAGATAAGTACTGCTCTGACTAAAATGTTAAGTGTAGCAACACGTAGTCGCCCTCTGGTGGACCGAAAATGAACAGTGTGTGATGTGTAAGATACCTTTGCAGGATAAAACTGAGATGCTAAAATGTTAAGGCAAGTATATCTCTACTTGTGCAAATATTAAGTTAAGATAAATACTATTATGCGGGTAGGGGTGTGTGTGTGTGTGTGTGTGTGTGTGTGTGTGTGTGTGTGTGTGTGTGTGTGTGTGTGTGTGTGTGTGTGTGTGTTGGCAAATATACCAAAGGGCTAACTTTGCAAGCTCTTTTTCCGCTATTGTGCTAACTTTTCCAAAGTGCTAACTCAAAGTGCTAACTCGTGGTCCTTGCAATCTGAAACTTTGTCAAAACGTTTTTTAGACCATTTCCCACAAGTTAGCATTTTACCACTTTTGCAGTCCAGTGTGTCATGTGTATGAAAAACTTGGCCCCCCTTAGCGGCATTATGGGAACTGGTACTTTTCAAACACACTTAAACACTCAAGAGTATGGAATGGCCATAATGCTAACTTACAAACGCACTTCTTACACTTACATTCCATTTGTACCAACTACCAAGTGCTAAATGATTATAAGACCGCAAATACACTAATACGCTAACTCGCTGAATGTTAATTGCGAATACCCCTCCGTTTCGCGAATAGCCAATTGTACACGTATAACCTAATAATAAAAGCGTTTTGCACAAACTGCGGGGGCGCTAAAGTCTTAACTTATTACTTTTAGATAGTCTTTGAAAGTACTCTATACAAAGTCCTAACCCGATAACTGTGTATTGTCATGGAAACGTAATGGTTTCTTACCTGGACATCCATACAATGTATTTCAATTTATTGCACAGGCGACATATTATTATTATGTAGTGAGTGATTGCCGTGAAATGGAAATACCTAGATATATTGACAATCGTTATTTCAAAATTCATCCGGTCTAATTGTTGAGATACCCCAAATTGAGGTTCTAAATTTGTGAAAATATTAGTGAAACAATTTTATGGTTAAAGAGAAAACTCTATTTGTTTTTATGTAGAGTAATGCGTAATTTTATTCCACAAAGTTGCCTTTTCTTTTATAGCAGGTAAATTGCAATAATTAGTGCATTATAGGCGTACCTAAACGTGCGCTGTTTTTATGAAAATTAACAACTTCTCGATGTGGTGATATCCTCGTAACGCATCTAAGTAATAATCACCAACTTAGTAACAATAAACTTCTATAACAAATATTGATAGTATTTCCCATTACTGATAACCATTGATTGTAGGCGAAGTGTAAGTTTAGTTGATGTACCAACTGCAATTAATTGCATAAAAAGGATATGAATTTCATTAATATTCCTAAACATTACAATATTAACGCTAATAATTAAGCATTCAGAACGCCCTCAAAATTGACATAATTTAACAAAATGGCACCATTTTGTGAAAAGGGCACTGTCAACGTTTATGAATGAAGGACCCTTGTATATTTATGGAAACATTCCTCGCCACCCTCGCTCGGTACATAAATACTGCTTATGTGAAACCTTTCAAACAATCATGTAAAATAGTTATAGTTTCACTTTTATCAATTTACAATATTTGCAGGAAAAAATAATACAATTCAATCATTATTCGTGTAACATCAGTTATAAATCGGTAAAATATGAAAGTTCCTTTACATAAATTATTACGTCGGTTTTTCTGACTATATTGTCTGCTATATTTTAATTTTTTTACCTATTATCAATAATTATTTTTACTTTCTCTCGTGTTATTTTAATTTTCGTTGGTTAGTCAATCACACTTATATTCAATTTGTACTAAGTGCTAAATGATTGTAAGACCGAAAATATTGATTGCGAATACCCCTCAGTTTCGCAAATAACCAATTTCACATCGAACACAAAAATAAAACCGTTTGCATAAACTCCGGGAGCGCTAAAGTCCTAACTTATACTTTCTTTTGAAAGTACTTTATACAAAGTCCTAACCCGATAATTTTGTATTGTCATGGAAACCTAATGGTTTCTTACCTGGACATTGACAACTAGTCTAATGAAACATAGGCAAACCGAAATTTATTCCCAGACTGAAACGAATAAGAATGGTGAAATGGAAAACTTACACATAGATAGACAATCGTTATTAGAATATGTCCTCGTTTCGTCTATTGTTGAGATATAATAAAATACATAAAACACAAACTCAAACTGTGGCAAATTTAATTTGGGTTGTAAATTGGTGAAATTAGTTAGTGAAACAATAAATATAATATGCGTCAGATTAATAATTAACAATTGTTAAAATTCAAAACAATTAAAATTCACTATAATGATAGGCTGCTCAGAGTAACTTAAACCCACATAAATAATTCCCTTGAGTGAATTCTATCCGCGTGGGAGAAATTAAATATAAAAATGTTAATTATGCGATCATTTTAGAAATTTTGAGTGCCGGGGGAAAATAAATTAACACAGTCCTAGAATTGGAGCCGCACCTAACTAATATATCGTGGACACTGATAAAACACAAGATATACTGTATAATAATAATTTTGATGAAAAATATGAAGCATTAGTTGCATCATTAACTGAAATAGGACTCATCTCATTGCACTGATTCAAATGAATAGCCTTGAATTATTATATAGGAGCTACGGCAATTTTGATATTTTGTATCTCTTAGAATTTTCCCAGGAGTCTTTTTCCCAAGTTTTGTTTTGAATCCGTTACTGTAAAATGATGATCCATTACCAAATTTAATATAACATTCCCTTGCAATAAATAGACCTATAAACTGATCTGAAATTTTCAAAACCAAGTTTCATATCGTCACTACTGTAATCTTTGACAAGGTTTTCTGATAAATGAAAAATCAGGTATCCCAAATGCCAACTAGCTAGGATCGGCATGCTGCATTGCAGCTGCATTTTTAAAAATGCTGTGACGGCTTGTCGACAAAATTGCGCCGCCACAACTCCCTATCACCCATGCAGGGTTGTTTGAATTAAATCATTTGATTTAAATCATTGATTTAAATCATGATTTAAATCACATAAAAAATAAAAAAAAATCAGATAGTTTTGATTTTTTTAAAATCATGAATTTTATCAATCATGCTTTAAAGGCCAGGATAAACATTGCATTACTGATTATTAATAAATGATTCAAATTACCTAAATATTTACATGAAAATACAGTATCATCTCGTATTTCCAATACCATACAGTATTCACAGGCCCATTAATTAAGTTGTACTTTAGAATTCTATTCAGTTTGTTGTTTATTTAGTTTATATTCGAATTCAGACTTTTCGGGATTTCCGGGATCGGGATTATTCCTCTCGAGATCCCGTTTTACGGGATCGGTATTGCAATTTTGGATTAAATTCATCAAAGTTAATAGTATATGAGGCAGGTTTTCAGTAACACTCACTTTATTTTACACTTCTGAAATATTAGTAAGATAAAGTTATATTAAAATTATCTTATAATTGAAATAAAAATCTGAAATAAAAATTAGATATAATCAAAACATTTCCGTTGTGCTGGAACTTTTTTTTAGATGTTCAACAAATTTATTTAACCATTTAAACTTCGGGATCCCGTTTCAAAAAAGTCGGAATCGGAATTCGATAATTCGCTGGGATCCCGGTTTTTCGGTTTTTTTTTAAACATTAGTGCATTGATGAAGCCAGAAGTCTTCCGATTGTTTAAATATAAAATCCGATTTAAATAAAAAAATCTGATTTAAATAAAAAAATCTGATTTAAATAAGAAAAAAGTGACTTAAATGGGTGACTACAAAACAAAGACCTAAATAACCTGAGTAACCTGCATAATCTTTGAAACATGTGTTAACTTTCGTTTATTGTTTGGTTCCCTCAACAAGCCTCTGCAACATGCTCCTTTACTAACCTGTTCCTTTAAATGCAATGTAACCTAACGCTCTTTGGCACCTGTACAAAACAAAGATATAAAGTCGCGTTACGTCCTAAAGGCGATTAGGTCCCATTGCCATATAGCGTTAGGTCCCATTGCCATTTACAGGAGCAGGTTTGTAAAGGAGCAGGTTACAGAGGCGTGTTTGGGGAACCAAAACAATAAACGAAAGTTAACACATGTGTTTCATACAGGTCTTTGTTATTTGGGTCTTTGCTTTTTAGTCACGCGATTTAAATGAAAAAAAATCTGATTTAACTCAAATAAATCTATGCGAAGAGACGGTAACAATACCTGCAATATCCTACTGTAAAGTTTGTGAATCAAATCGTAAATCCGACCTTCTCACCAAAACAGTAAACTCTAAGTAAGCGAATATATTGCAGTATCGATCTCTTATAACCGGTGAGGCATAAAACAGTCTACGAGCAGACAAACTTCGATAAAACAAAATCCCGCGCAGCGAATCCTAAAATCAGGCTGACTCACTGACGGACTAAGGGGCTCGTATACTTTGCCGCGGTGTGATTTATATGGTTGGGCGAAAGGGACGCTAGCTAGGTACAGAGGCAGATATTTGGAGATGTCTAACTAGCGAGCAAAGTGCAGTAAGGACGAAAGTTAATTTTATATATTTTGAGGTGTAAATAATTTCTAACGCGCGTGTGTTAATTCTGAACGGTCAAAAGCAGTTTTGCTCCTTCACATATATAATTACTGGGTACGGTGTGCATTTTACGAATATTCTAATTTTATAACTTGTAGGTCCAATACTCACGAATGATAAGGTTCCTTCCCCTCTTGCGTATTTCCAGGACTCAAATTCAGGCATAGGGTTAATGCTACGCCCAGAATTCGGCAATTTTAGGTACCAGGTCCCTGATACTAAGAAGAGATGTGTTAGTTTACTACTGTAGGCGTACAGTTACTAATAGCTATCCTGGCTCCTATCTAGAATTTTAGTCACCCAGGTAGTCCGGGTAACTTCCTATTAGGGCGTTGGCGGGGACACGGTAGATGTTAGTATATCCCTGATAGCCTCAATTTATTTGCGCCTAGTGTAAACTGCCCTACCGCCTGAACGGTACAATCCCAATTCAGGTGAAAACACAGCAACCCCCCTAGCCTACAAGTTCTAATGCAATGGACACTGTCGTACTACAAATAGTCGCACACACACCTGTACTTAGCAAGAGTTAGGCGTACAGTTGCTGCACCCTACCAATTTGTATGCTTCGTACCGGTGTGCCTACGTCCTATCTGCGTACTAGTATCTGCCTGCGCTCTCCCCCCCCGTAGGAATATGAAGGTCTACTGCGGTTTTTCCTGAATCAAGACAGTACAGTCCCTTAGATGTAATTTTAGGCTTACAGCGTGTCACTACGTCTACCTTTTGATCTTTTGGTCTTATACTTAGGTAGCAAGGCGTCGAACGCTGTCTAACCTTTCAGGCGATGGGCGAATAACTCTAGATGGTATTGCGGGTTGTCTCTCGTCTACATTCCCGTGATGTTCCCGTTCATTGCTGCGGCCCGATCTCTAGCCGGCCATCCTGTCCCTAAGTTTGTTCACCGTAGTGAATCCATGGTAAAACAGATAGAAAAGGGCTGAGATTGACAAGTATTTCTAACTTTTATTACAAAAGATTATAATAATATGTACAATGTAATCTGAAATAAACTAAGCACGACAGAATAGATGTGAATATTGATATAATAGATTGTGATTGAAGTAGATAACTAATGAACAAATCGCACCTTTATATACTAAATTTGTGCCGCAATCAATCGAGAAAATTATCGATTGTTCTATGGGTTGGTTCTAACAGGGTTTTAAAGATAGCTATTGGTCCAGCTAATATATAACTTGCACGACATTGGTTACAATCAAATAACTACAGTCTCATTGGTACAGACAAATGCAATTAATTTGTAGCGGTTAATTTAAATGAGTTGAAATTCTGCACAAAAAATAATTCGCACTTACTAGGATTCGAACTCAATACCTACTACGCATATAATTTCCAACGCTCTACCGACTGAGCTAGGGCTGGGGCAAAACAGACTGTAAACAAGGGGGGAAAAGAATTACGCGGAAAAATGACCAGAGAGGGAGGAAAAACGCAGAGAGAAAGGAAAAACGCAATAATGTATTTTTCTACCATACATATTTTTATTAGAATTATTATACTTTGTAAATATTGAAACATCAATATTAATATTATACAGTATGAGAACATGTAATATACATATAGAGCATTGTACATTATACAGTAACTTATACAAATTTAACTTATTCAACAAATAATATATTATCCTTTACGTCTAACTATCAACGTAGGCTATTCGACCCCTAAAGGTCTGTTTACACGTGGAAACTTTTAGATCAACTTTCTCGGCAAACTAGCAACTTTTTTTGGAGCAACTTAATTTAATCGCTGTTTACACGTGGCAACTTTACCAGCAACTTGGCCGGCAACTTTTAGAGCAACTTGGCGAGTTTAACTGTAAAATAGTGGGTCATTTTATCTACTAGCTAGTTTTTGATAATTACATCTGATTATCCCGCTTTAATTCCCCAACGCAAATTCCTTCAAGTTGCCGTAAAAGTTGAGCAAATTTTACGGCATTTTTTTTCAGCAACTTACGTGTTTACACGGAGCAACTTGATCGGCAACCTGGTTTGCTCTAAAAGTTGCCGAGAAAGTTGCTCTAAAAGTTGCCACGCGTAAACAGGCCTTAAGGCAAGGATATGCGCATTGCTCATCTCAAAGATACATTAGTTTTCCAATAATTTCCAAACACTAATAATTATTTTTCAGGGCCAACGATATGGAACTCTGATTCCTTTGCTGACGTAAAACATAAAAAATCTAAAATATAGTACCCTTTTCGAAATAGGTCACCTTCTAAAATATTAAATTAAAGTACACTGTAAACAATCAATAAAACATAGATTTTACCAATTTTCCATAACCTTTTCCATCCAATACTTTATATTTTATGTATTTCCTAACTCGACTCATTAGTTTAGTTTTATATACCTGGATCAGCATCGGAACTCCAGTGAAACAATTGATTGCGCTGGAGATTAACTTAGGATAATTAATTATTTCCCTATCAACAACAACAGTAACAATCTCACACCTCACAATTCACATAATAGTAATATCCCCCCCCCCTTTTTTTTTGCAAGCACTGCACACCTACCTACCTACCTACCTACACTACATACCTACCTGCCCGGCACTCCCAGACAATACATTGGGCTATAATACTAGCCACACCATTGTCCAAAGTATTATTGTAACTTAACTTTTAATATTGCAATTATACAATACTGTATTTGTATATCTTACTCTATATGTGCAATGTGAGTATCGGATTACCAAATAAACAATAAATTTTAAACAATTGTCTATTTTAGTCTAAAATTCGCAACTGTTCGGTGGTCCACCCACACGATCAACACCATGTAGTACAAAAACCTAGGCCTACGACTACATGCTCTAAAACCCCCAAAAATGACCCCCCCCCCCCCTCCGCTAAATGGCAGGTCTCCTTTGCTAATTCCCTTATCAAACAAAACACGGTATTCGTGGATGCATTTGAAGTCATGACATATTATAGAAAGTTTATTATTTACTCATAAGTATAGAAAACTAGATAATATATTTGTAATATGATAATTTATTTGTCAATATAACACGATTAACTGATACTCGTTTAATTAAACGTAAACCTTTGATGAAATTAAAAAATTCCTTCCAAATCCTTGCCTGTAATCAATAATTAATTAAAAGTTTAGTTGTTTTGTTGGGTTAACTTAGCAGCCTATCCCAGTACATGATTTCCCATCTCCTCAACCAGGGGAACTACTATATAGTTTAAACTATGTAAGCTATTTATAACAGCCAATAGAAAGCCGGGTTTTTCCTACCATCCACCTAAGCAAGCTACTCCCTTCCTCACCTCCACGCTACTGGCGACCTTAGCTCCAGCCTACTCTCAACCTTAGATTTACCACAGTCCTTAGGTATTCTGCCTGAGCTACTGAACCACTTGACCGATAGGCGCACAAATGATAGAACCAATACGAATGAGAACTCAAAGCAATCTTTACAAAGTTAATTCGAATAAAAATAAAATTTTGAAAATCCACGGCATTTAGGGAATATAATTCTATAAAATCTGATTTAAATAAAAAAAATCAGATTTTTAAAAAAAATCATGATTTTTATCAACCCTGCACCCATGACATTTGCTAGATCACCCGCTTCTTCAAGGCCAGTTTCCTTTAAGATGCGTCTCAAGAAAGTCATGGGCTGTCCACCATGCTTATTCAGTCCATGAGGCTGCCAAAGTATAAGTTTATGCACTGGCTGGTCCTCACGGTGAAAGCAATGTCCTGCAAAGCGGAGGCGATTTTGTTCTAGTGTCAAGCTTGGGGGAACCAATGAGACACCTCCAATGTTATATAGTGTCTGGTTGGAGATGTGTGCATTGTACTTGACACAATGTACCCGGCGTAGCATTCTTGTGAATGTGCCATCCAGAGATGCTGGAACTACTGCTGCTCTAAATAATCGGACCTTAAGTTTCCGATTAATTCTCGGTGACTTCCAAATTCTGCAAAGCATATATTCAAAGCTGCCCAATGCTTTCCCTTACGTATTCGAAGGTCCCTCATCTGACTTCCGGATCCATGATCCCAGGTAACAGAAGTCGTCCACATGCTCAAGCATACCATCCTTTGAGCTTATGCTCATCCGATCAGAGACTTGCTGAGGACTTTCAAAGTTAACTGTCAAAATTTTGGTCTTTCTGGAGTTCATAAAAAGACCAACACTAGAAGCAGCATGTTCTAATGAGCTGAGGAGCCGTTGGGCTCCCTCTAGTGATTCTGAGAGTACTCCTAAGTCATCAGCAAAGTCTAGATCAGTTAGGTACTTGGCAGGATTTCCTCGACTTCTGGAGCCAGTAGGTGGAGTTATCATCACCCCATCATCATTATGATGATCTAAGGACGTGCGTAGAACATAGTCAACCACAATTATGAACAAGAATGGTGCAAGTGTGTCTCCCTGGAGGACATCCCATTACACTTCAAATGGTTCTCTGTCACCGTCAACAGTAGAGACAAATGTTGTCGAACCATCGTATACTGATCTGATTGCTGCAATAATTTCATCAGGAATCCCATATAATGAAAGTATGCTGAACATACGTGAGAGAGAGACTGAATCAAAGGCCTTGAAGAAGTCAACAAAGATAACAGCCAGATGCCTATCTTTCTTTTTTGATAACTCTTCAATTATCCTTCGGGTATCCCTGGTCCCACGAATGCCGAATTGGCCGAATGCCAAAATAAGGATCACGAGACGAATTACAGAAATGCTGAAATGTTTGATCCTGTTTAAACACTTAGTTAGTAGGCCTACAACATGAATAAACCATGCAGTCAGGTGTATAGTAATACTGTTCGGGTTTGCAATTAGCACAACATTAATTTGACCATGCAGTTAGGTGTATAATAATACTGTTCGGGTTTGCAGTTAGCACAACATTAATTAGACCTTGCAGTTAGGTGTATAGTAATACTGTTCAGGTTTGCAGTTAGCACAACATTAATAGACAATGCAGTTAGGGCTATGGTATATGTGTAGTCTTTACCACCCTTGTACTCTAGCGACCTTCCAGAGAATTTGTTAGTTAGGTGTATAGTTGATTTGCATGCGTCTGGAACAGTTAGCACTTTGGACGAAAAAGAGCACGTTAGCGTTTCGAGTGGTTTGCCGGTATACGTGTGTGTGTGTGTGTATGTGTGTGTGTGTGTGTGTTACGAATAAAACAATTTTGGTATATCGCTGTTATACTAGGTTTTGGTGATTTTAATCAAAATAACAATACCGGGCGCTAGCTACTCGAATAAGCTAGTCGCACGCTGTAGGCGCAATACTTACAAACTGACGTCAAAAGGGCTCTCTCCTCCTTCATTCACAACTCAACCGGGCAATTACGGTGTTAATAACTACGCCCGTGATTGGCACAGGCACTGATACCAGACACTGATTGTGAAAATAGAGAATAGGGTGTTAATTTACTACCATACGTCTAGCTGATCTGGTATGTGTTTCATTCTAGAACTTTGTTGCTGCAGTGGTATACAGCAAATACCTATCAGTACGTGGCAAGGGCGTTGTAGAATGTTAGTAAACCGCCCTTTAGCCTAAATGCGTGCTGGTAGCAGAAGGCTGCCCCCTTGTCTGAGAAAATACGTTGGACTCAGACAGATCAGTCAAACTGCAAGGCCTACAGTGCTAACCGGTACTGTACCGCTAGTACGGCAAAGTCACCAAATTATAGAGCGTGCTATTTGCACCTAGCGTACTTGCACGTACTAACAAACAGCATCGGCTCGCATCTGTAAGAGGTACAGGTTGACCGAGGGGTTTCTGTCCTAATCTGATGTATTTTGCTCCTACACTTTGTGGCGTCCCAGGACAGTGTCACACCTCCCTCTGATCTACAGGCAAGGGCGTCAAGCAAAGTCTTAGTTTCAAATGGGCATGGGCAAATGGTGCGGGTTCCCTTATGCGGTGTGGGCATTCCTCCCCCTTGCGTTGCTGTGGCCTAAAGATTTAGGCAGATTTAGCACGCCGGCTGTTCAAGATAGATACGCTAAAAGCTACATGTGGGGCGAGCGACGAAAGTAAGCGAGCTTAGCATACAGGTACCACTAACTCAATCGGTGTGTCTGTTGCTCTGTTGATCTGTCTCTGTCGATCTGTTGTTCTGTCGTTCTGTTGTATCCAATTTTAAACGTTAATAACTCAGCCAAATGTTAATGAAATTTAACCAAACTTGGTACACATGTAATCTGGCCAAAGTTTAGAAATTTTCCAAGTTGAATTTGCGTGGGGTCTTCGTGCAGCATCTGTGTAACTGTCTTACAGTTATAAAAAATTAATCTACCCAAAAATTATTAGGCTTGGCATCAGCTGGTTGCTAGGAGACTACAGGATTACAGTACGGTACCGGTACTGTTAACTGTTACAGTGGTACAGAGTTACCGGTACCGTCTTCAGGTCGTTGGTCGTTGGCAAGGCCATCTAAACAACTTCTTCATCTAAACAGCTTCCGACAGTCCAGTGTATCTGGACCCGAGCAGCCGAGTGGCATCAAGATGCGATTAACTGAGGAATAAATACTACGGAATTGCTTGCTTGTCAGTAAGATTCTATTTACTACACTGGAAATGCGGCGGTCGGTCGGATCGTTATGCGGGCCACCGCCGAGTTCCTCATGCCTCACTCAGGCCACCCACCTTGGAGTGCGGTGGGAAGAGTCCGACTTACGTCGACGACTGGACGAATCGACGAGGATTGCGATTTGGGTTTAGCGGCGGCCCGGACAGCCGGATCCTGGGATAGCCTGGGGGAAATTGTTGAAAGTCGGGCAGACGTGATCGTACAGGATTACGTTCTCTGCCACGCGAAAGTGTGAGGCGAATTCGTTGTCGAATTGGGTTGGAAGCTGCGGGAATTCTACTGTTCTACGGGAATAAACCGCAGCTGTCCGGTGACTACGGACGGATACTGGGATGAGCAGGTATTTCGATCAAGTTTCTCATATTCTCGATTTTCTCGAATTCTCGATATTTCCTATAAACCACATTGCTTTGCATATTGAACGTGTGATTGGAAATAAGTTTGTGCTACCCTTCCGCCCCTTGGGTGGTAGATGTCGCGGTTATGTATTGGTTGGTAGGAGTAAAAGGGCTGAACACGTACTGTCCCCCTTTCTTTGATTGATTGTCGGTGTGGTTAAATTTCTCAAATACTGATTTTGTGATACAGTCGCTCAATTTCAATTTGTATCTCATAACTGGGCCTCGTCCTGCGCGAAGGCCCCACGAACGTGTTCTGAGTTTGCAGTATATTTTAACGTAAGTAACCAAATGATTTGATGAAATTTACACTAAACTTGACATAAAAGCAATTAGATAACAAATAGTTAGGAATGACAAGTTTAACTATAGTATGTTAGTTAGGTAGTCATAACCGAAGGGCAAACGGCACCTTATATAGGAAATCCTAAGCATGGAATCGCACTGGAACATTCTACCACATTCCATGGGCTCACATTGGACCAATAAATTATTAAGCACCTTATGATTGGCCCAACTAATCAGTTCATGTATTCTACGCACTGCATTGGCTTATCTATTCTTAACGAAACAGAAATAAAGATGCTCAAAAAATGTAAAATCTACTGAACTAAATTCGAACTCTCGAACTATAACATATACCGGTACGACCTGCGCGCTAACCTACCGGGCCACTGGACCAGGTAGTAAACTTGTGCCAAAATGTACTAAATATGGGTAATATATGAATTTATAACGAAACTGTGAAAGCAAGGCAAAATACATCGGATTTTAAAAGTTTTTACGTAGTACTAAAATACAAATAGCTACCTAATAGTGAAATATTTCCACAGCTAAAGCTGCGACCCTTTAGACATTCTGGCACAATAAATGACATCTGAAATAAATTCGCCAACCTGCAAAATCTCAACCTGCTAAAATCTGGTATGTCTGAATTTTTGACGGCATGAATGAGTCATATAATATTAAAATTGTAGAAATTGAGTTGAGAATCTAAACAACCTATCAACGATATCTCTTCTTATTACAGATGCTGTTTTACCGAAAAGGCTAAAAATATATTATTCTATGGTAACCACCGTGACAATTATTTCGTATAATTTACCTTCGTATAAATAAAACTAAATAAACCATTTAATTCTTTAGATTAAACTTTAATCAAATATATCACATACATTAACAAACAAACATAAACAAAATATAACATTAAATTATTGTAAATTAACTGAGATCCAACAGCGCTGAACCTAAAACCGAATTGTTATTTATAGTTATACCACAATATTATTTATTGGTTTATGAAACGAACCCATTTTTGGAACAATATTATTAATTTTTATTCCGACTAAAATTAGTTAATTAATTCACCAGGCAAATCGACGTTACTCAATAACTGGCAATTTTAAGAAAAACAATGGACGAAAAAAACGAATTATTGGAGACTTCTCTCTCTTGGCAGTTACCTGACAGTTAGAGAGGTCGCCACACTAACTCCCAAAGTTGAATACTCTCACCATCCAACCCCATTCTTCAGTCCCCACGGATCCCATGCTCCCTTATCGCTGCTTCGACTTTCCAGTTACGAAATTGTAACTGACCTGACCCGGAATCGAACACGGGACCTCCCAGCTGGAGATCAAAGGTGTGACTCATTCATTGGTCGCCATGGTGAAGGGGTTACGAGATGAATATTTGGATACCATATTTATCAATCTTATACTCCCGTATAAAATCCAACTTCGATACATATTACCCCGACTACATACTCTATATATAATATTACAATACTTGCCGTGGAGTATGTTGCCGCCAGGTATTAAATAACCCCAACCGTAATTGATTCAATACTTGCCGTAGGCAGCACATCGCCGCCAGATAATCACACACACAACAATATTGCTCCATTTAACTCCATATCTAGAATCTGTCTAGTTAGTGGAGGAGTTACTCTATTATCCTCTATATTAGAGATCCCGAGTTCGAACCCGGGCTGAATCAGTTTCAATTTCGTAACTGGTACGTCAGTACAGCGATATGGGAACCTGGAATCTGGGGGGAGTAAAGAAAGAGGTTGGCTAGTGATGAGTATTCAACATTGTGAGTAAGTGTGGTGCCCTCTCTGCCTTACAGATAACAGCCAAGATTGATGAGACTTCAGGTTGCCTCCAGTAAGTTTCACTCACGTTCACGGCTAATAGCTTTTAGATAACTTTATATATTTTATCCGCCGAACTCAAAATTAGATTTCTTCCCAATAATTTTATCTCATTGATTCATAACTTCGGATCTGCGCAGTTGTGTAAAAAAATTATACTAAAATACAAAATGTAGGACAACTAATTCTGGATTTAAATATTGTATATTGAATTGTCGCAAATGACGTTCAATGTAAAATTAATTATCTAATAACGTCGACCTTAGTCTAAGGCTACAATTAATTTTGAAAATATTTAATAATTATTATAAAAACGAAAAACACAATACATACCAAATTTTACAAATATTAAATTATCAATAACAGCACTACCAATTAAATAATAATTATTAAAAATCGAAACTGGGAAAGAGCAGTTTACTCTGCTAAAGGAATATATAAATGTTCATTATTTAAATATAAACCGCTCTGAGTTTGCAAAGAAAATAAAATGTTAATTATCTGCAATTTAAATGAATAAATATCTAAAGAAAATTATCCTAATTAATTTACAGGATTCTTAAGAAACTTTCCCTAACCTGTTGAGTGTTTGTTTATGTACCCATTTAGGCCTGGTTTATCGACACGCTTGCTTTCCATGTACTTTCCACGCACTTTCAGAACACTTTGAGAGAACTCTTAACGCGCTGGGACAACTTGAAAAACGAGTTCTTAGTGCGTTGAGAGCATTAAAAGCATCGTAAAAGCGAAACTGCAGAGCGAAGCGTTATCGCTTTAGCAACAACGCTTTGTGTAAATGTGGTTGCAGAAATATTTAAACAGCTGCGACAATGTTTGAGAAAAGCGAAAGATCAATAACAATAAACTATTAACAATACAACTACAATAAACTACCAGTATTAATTAATCGCTAGGAAATATATTTTATACTAGGGAATTAATGAGAAAAGTATGAAAAGTATAAAATAGCCGTACTGATAAAATGGAACGATTTAGAGCGGAAAGTTAAACATTTCTCAACTCTGGGTTTTCAGAGCACTTTGAACGCACTCTCAACGCATTTGAAATGCGTTGTCGTTAAAGATCTAAAATGCGCTGAAAGTGCTTTGAAAGCCAAAGCAAAGCGCGTCGCTAAACCGGGTCTTAAAGTCTAGTTATTGGTATTAAAATATTAAATTATTATAACAAATTAATATATTTATATGTAATTGAATGTATTTAAAATAATAATTAAACCACCTGTATTCACTTAATTGTTAATATTTGTTAAAAAAATAATTTATTGCGAGTTGAGCTGTTTGAATTTGCATTTTGATACAATGATAAATAGTTATTCCAAGTAATTTACATTGGAAGTTAATATCTTCCCGCGAAAAATTTAGTATTAAATGTCAATAGGTATAATAATAACATAATAATTATTGAATTAACCTATTTAATTGTTTAAACATATAAATATTGAGATCCTCACCAACAACTACAAACATCAATGAGTTTAAAGAACAGCTGATAGTAGAAGAAGTAGGAACAATTCTTATAGGAATTCTTTGTAAAAATTCACCTTTAACTGAAAATATCGAAATATTTAAATCGCCTCTAATAATAATCGTATCACAATCTTTGTTTACAAAGTCCACCTTTCCGACCCCCTCTACAGTGTTTATTACAGCCGTAGGTTTGTAATTAAACTTAGTGATAATAGAGAGTTTATTAACCCAATTAGTCGCTTCGCTAATCCAATCTAATTCCTTTATATTTAAACTTTCATTATTTATAGGAAACTGAATTCCGTCTTTAGAATAAACTAATACAACTGAACCCTTTACTACGGCTATGTAGGAGCTGTTGGGAGAGAAAGCGAATGTGGTTAAACTGAAACTTTCTAACTCAGTAACTGGGAATCCGTCGTCAGTTACTTTTACTAACCAACTGAGTAACTTATTGTTACTTAACCCAGATACAAGAATAATTCTAGAATCAGGTAAAACTACCAACCCACAACCCTTTGGGAATTCACCAACAACCGAATGTTTCCCAGTTAATATATCGGTAAGAATTAATTTACCGCTCTCATCTAGAGTTGCTACTGTATTGTTACAGTTTAATGCTACTAACCACCTAATCTTAGACCCCGGATTGGGTTGTAATTCTCTAATTAAGTGCCCCGGTTTCCCTACCAAGCAACGATATAATTCCCATATCGATAATCTTCCATATCGATAATATTCTCGGAGTAACTCAGCCGACTCTTTATAACTCCACACACTGAGTTTATCAGCCGCTTTACTAACTAAATAGTTCGATGGAGCAACAAAAACTAATTTCTCTACACGTTCACTAGATGTTGTTGGTAAATTAATAAATTTATTTCCATAATAAACACAAATAATTCCGTTGACACACCCGTAAGCGAAAACCGGTTGGTTTTCTATTCCAGTTAACGACCATATCGGACTCTCTACCTCTTTATTTAGTTTAATATTCCCTTCCATATCCATTATATGGAGGGAGTCCCGCGTACTCGCTGCTATGGTAATCGGTTCCGTATCTAGAACTCGAACCCCGCCGTATCCAGTTAGTTTACCACCGCTGGACGATTCTGTACCGACGCTGTTAATGTTTAGTGTTACAGTATCGGCCCCAATGTTACAGTAACACATAAACTTACCAGACTGAGTTACATCCACGCGGCTGGATGTCAACTTAACCGGTCCGATTGTACCGGTTACCATTCGGTGGGTTAGTTCTCCGGTTTTACCATCCAGTAGTTCCGCACCCGATCGCCCCGATGTATATCCGGTTATTATAAGAACGCGATCCACCGCTCCGAGGTATTTAATTCCTTGGAGATGAATGTTGTATAACTTGTTGGTAAATCTCCTCCCCCATATCGGCTTCCCATCCAATAAGTTCCAACAATCTACACGGAACCCCCAAAACCCAACATTAACGTTATAACCTATAATTATTATATCGTCCGCAACCCAATCTAGACATTCTATACCAAATTTACTGAACTCAAAGACTTTAATTGGCTTTTGTATTGAAGATAAATTAATAAAATCCCAAAGTTTAACTCCCGGAGTTGGAGTTGGGTGAGTGGAGTAGGTTATTAGATGTTTAGCTGTTGGTGAGAATGAAACTCCTATCTGGGAAGGGGAGTGGGCCTCCCAAGTTATAGTGGAGTCGGTGACCTCCGTATTGATACAACTGATAGTCCCGTTGTGGGACGAGAAACAGAATATATTTGAATCCTTAGGATGGAAGTTTATACTGTTTGTGAGTATCGGTGATGTTTTATTGATTAAATCTTCCTCCTTTATTACCGAATGGGAATCAAAATGATCGAATATTAATTCTCCATCAGTAGAATCCCGAATATGAATAAAACCATCTAAAGTTCGATAACATATTCTTCTTCCATCAGCCGATAATTTTGCATCATATAGATATAGCGATGGTTTGATATTAATTTTATCTTCTGTAATAATCTTCTTCCCACTGGCAGCATCGCAAATCATTAACTTATTATTGACGTAAACTAGAATCGTTTTTCCATCAGCAGATAACTGAATTCCATGCGTCAACCGGGTCTCGTAATCCTTCAGTAACTTTATCGATAAGGTTTCATCTGTTTCATCTCTTGTTCTATTCATTGAGTTGCTGAGATCGAAATAAAGTTTATTTTCTGCAAATAATAAAATAACAACACAAACTAATCAGATGATTATAATAAATTATAATTGATTAATAATAAAATATTATTTACAATATTACAATTTACAAATATTAATATTGATCTACTTCTAATAGAGAGGGATATTTATAATACCGGTACGAATAATCTGCTATCCAATATTAATTAATATCCATGCTATAAACCTACATTCCCACATTACAGCTACCGCGCAACCGGTACATTTACCGGTGTGCAGTGCGACAGTATAAGTAATTCTGTAGCAGCTTAAGTAATTCTGTAGTAGCTTGCCCTGGGGGGGTGCATTTTTGAAATTTCTTTGTAATACATCTGTATCTTTGAGTCAGGGTCGTTGGAAAAGCAGAGATTTCGTGACTTTTCCTAAAGTTTAATGGGCAATCTAACAGAGCAAACGCCAAAACATCTCTTTCGTCCCTTTCTTGTACCCATCTCAGTATTTTCTGTGCTAAAATTGCAACAGATTATATTATAACTTTTTGTTGGCACTGCTTTTGCAAAGTCGGCTATGACATCCAGATGGGATCGAACTGGTGACCTCCGGGTTGGAAGTTTGACGCTCTAACCATTCAGCTAGCGGCCAGGTAAAAAAATAGACCTGGAAATAACAATTCGATCTGGTAAATAAAGTATCACAGTACGCCGATGATACAAAGTTTTTTATAATTGATTACGCTGATGTTCTAGAATTCCTACTAGTTTTATTATAACAATTTTCTCTGGTCTTAGGCCTCGAACTAAATGAATCCAAAACCGAAGTTATCCGTATCGGCAAAACAAAGAATTCTAGAGTAAAACTATGCCCCCATCGTAAATTAAAATGGTTAGAGCCGGATTAACCCTTCAATGTCCTCGGTGTTTTAATATCATCTGATACTACCAAAATAGAAAAAATAAATTTTACACGATGCATTAAAAAAGTTAAGATGACAATAAATTTATGGAGAAAACATAAGCTGCGGTGGCTGAATCAGGCCCAATAAAACCAATTTTCTTAGTCATAAAATCATATAAAAACCACTAATGATGTGTGCAGATTTAATATATGATAATAATATGATTAAAATGATTTATGGTTTTATATGATTTTTACTCGACTTGAGAGAAGTGGTTTTATATTACTGTAGTAATTAATATTTAACAGACCTGGAAAAATGGTTTTATATGATATTTAATAGACCTGGAAAAATGGCTTTATATGATATTTAATAGACCTGGAAAAATGGTTTTATATGATATTTAATAGACCTGGAAAAGTGGTTTTATATGTTTATTAAAACTTGCACGGTAAATAAAAGTAGTTTTATAAGATTTTTCCACGACTAAGAAAAGTGGATTTATATGATTTTAATACAAACTTCTAACCTTTACCTACCCCCACTAAGTCGATGCTGAGGATCTCAAATATCATATTTAAAATTGTTTATCTCGAGGCCCTGCTGCTATGGCAACATCTAATCAGTGGATACCAATTACCAGTACCAATTTATGTGAGTCGTAATCGCGTAACGATTTCACCAAATCTACAAAACCACGAAACGTTAACGTATGCACAATGGCGCTAGCTGTATCTGTTGTAAATGTCTGATAGCGAGTTTTACCATTTACACACCTCATTTTCTCAACATTAGAAGCTATATCGAGCAGTATATCCAACCGTTTATCACCAGGATCTGATATGGGACTCCGCCATTCATCATTTAAATGTATAGGCCTAGCCTCGTTCTTGGACTTCACATTTAATATATTGAATGCCTTCACAAAATCTTCTATGAAATCTGCCGTGTCTTTGTCAGTTTTGTTTGATTTCGTATGAGTACGTAAAGCTGTTACAATTTCGTCACAAAATACTCGAAGCATTAAACAAACGTCTTGTCTCTCAATAGGTTTCGGGTATACAGCTTTGTGAATAAGAAATGTTCCCTGAGTGGTTAACCAAGGCTTTCCTACCTCAGTTTCAAATAAAGCAAAAAAGCTTCGATTGACAGACATATTGTCACCAAGAATTGCAATAACATTACCATTAGAAGATTGAATGTTTAGATAAACATCTGTTATAACTTTCAATAGAACGCTCATCCATTGAGAATGGTACGGCTTGTCACTAGGAACTCGATAAACGGTTACCGGTGATTCATTTGCATAGTTGGAGCGACAAAGTGGAACGCAGCACTTTCTAGGCATCGCATGCAATGCAACTAGAAAACCGCATGTAAATACTGAATGCAGGTAAGTAAGGACTCCGAGGCGATGATTACTGCTTCAACTGTTCAATCTGTCGGTCACGGTCAGATCTCAGACGGTAATTACTGAATTACCGAATTAATAGGCTAGGCCTACCACATCAACTGTCAAACATAATAAAACGAGGTACCGGTATCACAAACAACAACATGTATTAAGCAAGGAGTATTAAGTCATAAGTGGTCACGGACACCGATAAAGGATAAGTACTATATGCTATACATTTGGAAGAAAACAGAATACAGAAGTACACATGAAGTAGGCCGCCCCACTAGAAACTAGGCCAGTAGGCATATACAGATATAGGCTACATGCTATACAGACAGACAAATACCGGTCAACCGGTATCCACTGATTAGATGTTGCCATAGCAACAGGGTCTCGAGATAAACAATTTTAAATATGATATTTGAGATCCTCAGCATCGACTTAGTGGGGGTAGGTAAAGGTTAGAAGTTTGTATCTACCATATATTCCGACTTACACCCATAAACAAAGTGGCCTCCAAGTCAGCTATTTGCCCGTGCATTGTCATGGCCTCTTATAAAGTAGGCCATGACGCCGACCCACAGAAAGAAACTAAGAACTAAAATTCAAAGTCCAGCCTTTATAAAAGATCATTATATTTTAGGAGTAGTGGGGTCAACAAAACGCGCATACCTCACTTTCATACATGAAAAATACAAAAAAATAAATTAATAATTTAATTAATAATTAATTTGAAAATAAATAATTCAATATTAAAATATAAATTTAAAGCTGTGCCCAACAAAAAGTTATAGGGCCTAATAATGAATTAAATTAAATGGATGGATAAAATAAATTATTTTTTCCATTTCTGAACAAAACCATAATATCACACCATAATAATTTGAAACCACTCATTCGCCCTAACACAATAATAAAAGATTTTATGGCTCACTAAAATTAATTTATTTGCAGTATTGCGGTATTTTTGCAGGGAGCAGGTGAGAGGCGTATTGTTGCAAAGGCTGCCTGGGGGTACATGTTGTGACAGGAGAAACAGTTAAGAAGATTATTTTTTCGATTCAGTTATTCAGTACTGAGTAATAAATAGCCTTTCAAATAAATGTAAAGTGCATTTTTTATTCGTATGAAATTAAATTTTCTACTAACTTATTTCATAGACTAAATTTAGTGAATTTGTTATCGATATTTCGCTTATTCCACTTTACGTTGTTTCATTCTCGAGTTATGGAAACTTTTGTAATTTTCACCCAAAATTGAAAAATTTGTAATTTTGGTGCAGCACCACATTTGACACCAAAAAATGATCATAAAACACACAAAAATTTCGAAATATCTTGCCATTTACGGAATCAGCGCCGAAACTTACTACTAGAGGTACTTATTCAGCCGTTAGGCCAGGGAATACGCACAACGTTAACGTATGATTACTATTTCCAGTGCGGTCCCCCTGAGGAAACTCTAGTACTCATTTAACTTCCATTTAAGTTTGCAAGACAGATTTGCGCCCTGGCTTTAAAACATTCTCGCCGGCCTCCATGCGGGGATCAAAACCACGACCTCCGGAGAGATATGAACCACTACACCAAGAAGGTGGGACTAACATACATGTCGCACAATCTCCGGATTGAGTTAACAGTCTCCGTCTCATGTCGCACAATCTCCGGATTGAGTTAACAGTCTCCGTCTCATGTCGCACAATCTCCGGATTGAGTTAACAGACTCCGGATCATGTCGCACAATCTCCGGATTGAGGTAACAGACTGCATCTCATGTCGCACAATCTCCGGATTGAGTTAACAGACTCCGATTCATGTCGCACAATCTCCTGGATTGAGTTAACAGACTCCGTCTCATGTCGCACAATCTCTGTATTGAGTTAACAAACTCCGTCTCATGTCGCACAATCTCCGGATTGAGTTAACAGTTTCCGTCTCATGTCGCACAATCTCCGGATTGAGTTAACAGACTCCGTCTCATGTCGCACAATCTCCGGATTGAGTTAACAGACTCCGTCTCATGTCGCACAATCTCCGGATTGAGTTAACAGACTCCGGATCATGTCGCACAATCTCTGGATTGAGTTAACAGACTCCGTCTCAAGTCGCACAATCTCTGGATTGAGTTAACAGACTCCGTCTCATGTCGCACAATCTCCGGATTGAGTTAACAGACCCCGTCTCATGTCGCACAATCTCCGGATTGAGTTAACAGACTCCGTCTCATGTCGCACAATCTCCGCATTGAGTTAACAGACTCCGTCTCATGTCGCACAATATATATACGTATTGAGTTAACAGACTCCGTTTCATGTCGCACAATCTCTGGATTGAGTTAACAGTCTCCGTCTCAAGTCGCACAATCTCTGGATTGAGTTAACAGACTCCGTCTCATGTCGCACAATCTCCGGATTGAGTTAACATACTCCGTCTCATGTCGCACAATCTCCGTATTGAGTTAACAGACTCCGTCTCATGTCGCACAATCTCTGGATTGAGTTAACAGACTCCGTCTCAAGTCGCACAATCTCTGGATTGAGTTAACAGACTCCGTCTCATGTCGCACAATCTCCGGATTGAGTTAACAGACTCCGTCTCATGTCGCACGATCTCCGGATTGAGTTAACAGACTCCGTCTCACCTCGCACAATCTCCGGATTGAGTTAACAGACTCCGTCTCATCTCGCACAATCTCCGGATGTAGTTAACAGACTCCGTCTCATGTCGCACAATCTCCGGATTGAGTTAACAGTCTCCGTCTCATGTCGAACAATCTCCGGATTGAGTTAACAGTCTCCGTTTCATGTCGCACAATCTCCGGATTGAGTTAACAGACTCCGTCTCACCTCGCACAATCTCCGGATTGAGTTAACAGACTCCGTCTCATCTCGCACAATCTCCGGATGTAGTTAACAGACTCCGTCTCATCTTGCACAACCTCCGAATTGAGTTAACAGACTCCGTCTCATGTCGCACAATCTCCGGATTGCGTTAACAGACTCCGTCTCATGTCGCACAATCTCCGGATTGAGTTAACAGACCCCGTCTCATGTCGCACAATCTCCGGTTTGAGTTAACAGACTCCGTCTCATGTCGCACAATCGCCGGATTGAGTTAACAGACTCCGTCTAATGTCGCACAATCTCCGGATTGAGTTAACAGACTCCGTCTCATGTCGCACAATCTCCGTTTTGAGTTAACAGACGCCGTATCATGTCGCACAATCTCCGGATTGAGTTAACAGACTCCGCCTCATGTCGCACAATCTCCGGATTGAGTTAACAGACTCCGTCTCATGTCGCACAATCTCCGGATTGAGTTAACAGACTCCGTCTCATGTCGCACAATCTCCGGATTGAGTTAACAGACCCCGTCTCATGTCGCACAATCTCCCGATTGAGTTAACAGACTCCGTCTCATGTCGCACAATCTCCGCATTGAGTTAACAGACTCCGTCTCATGTCGCACAATATACGTATTGAGTTAACAGACTCCGTTTCATGTCGCACAATCTCTGGATTGAGTTAACAGACTCCGTCTCAAGTCGCACAATCTCTGGATTGAGTTAACAGACTCCGTCTCATGTCGCACAATCTCCGGATTGAGTTAACAGACCCCGTCTCATGTCGCACAATCTCCGGATTGAGTTAACAGACTCCGTCTCATGTCGCACAATCTCCGCATTGAGTTAACAGACTCCGTCTCATGTCGCACAATATATATACGTATTGAGTTAACAGACTCCGTTTCATGTCGCACAATCTCTGGATTGAGTTAACAGTCTCCGTCTCAAGTCGCACAATCTCTGGATTGAGTTAACAGACTCCGTCTCATGTCGCACAATCTCCGGATTGAGTTAACATACTCCGTCTCATGTCGCACAATCTCCGTATTGAGTTAACAGACTCCGTCTCATGTCGCACAATCTCCGGATTGAGTTAACGGAGTCCGTCTCATGTCGCACAATCTCTGGATTGATTTAACAGACTCCGTCTCATGTCGCACAATCTCTGGATTGATTTAACAGACTCCGTCTCATGTCGCACAATCTCTGGATTGAGTTAACAGTCTCCGTCTCAAGTCGCACAATCTCTGGATTGAGTTAACAGACTCCGTCTCATGTCGCACAATCTCCGGATTGAGTTAACATACTCCGTCTCATGTCGCACAATCTCCGTATTGAGTTAACAGACTCCGTCTCATGTCGCACAATCTCCGGATTGAGTTAACGGAGTCCGTCTCATGTCGCACAATCTCTGGATTGATTTAACAGACTCCGTCTCATGGCGCACAATCTCCGTATTGAGTTAACAGACTCCGTATCATGTCGCACAATCTCTGGATTGAATTAACAGACTCCGTTTCATGTCGCACAATCTCTGGATTGAGTTAACAGACTCCGTCTCATGTCGAACAATCTCTTGATTGAGTTAACAGACTCCTTCTCATGTCGCACAATCTCCGGATTGAGTTAACAGACTACATCTCATGTCGCACAATCTCCGTATTGAGTTAACAGACTCCTTCTCATGTCGCACAGTCGCACAATCTCCGGATTAAGTTAACAGACTCCGTCTCATGTCGCACAATCTCCGGATTGAGTTAACAGACCCCGTCTCATGTCGCACAATCTCCGGATTGAGTTAACAGACTCCGTCTCATGTCGCACAATCTCCGCATTGAGTTAACAGACTCCGTCTCATGTCGCACAATATATATACGTATTGAGTTAACAGACTCCGTTTCATGTCGCACAATCTCTGGATTGAGTTAACAGACTCCGTCTCAAGTCGCACAATCTCTGGATTGAGTTAACAGACTCCGTCTCATGTCGCACAATCTCCGGATTGAGTTAACATACTCCGTCTCATGTCGCACAATCTCCGTATTGAGTTAACAGACTCCGTCTCATGTCGCACAATCTCCGGATTGAGTTAACGGAGTCCGTCTCATGTCGCACAATCTCTGGATTGATTTAACAGACTCCGTCTCATGTCGCACAATCTCTGGATTGATTTAACAGACTCCGTCTCATGTCGCACAATCTCCGTATTGAGTTAACAGACTCCGTATCATGTCGCACAATCTCTGGATTGAATTAACAGACTCCGTTTCATGTCGCACAATCTCTGGATTGAGTTAACAGACTCCGTCTCATGTCGAACAATCTCTTGATTGAGTTAACAGACTCCTTCTCATGTCGCACAATCTCTGGATTGAGTTAACAGTCTCCGTCTCATGTCGCACAAACTCTGGAATGAGTTAACAGACTCCGTCTCATGTCGCACATTCTCTGGATTGAGTTAACAGACTCCTTCTCATGTCGCACAATCTCTGGATTGAGTTAACAGACTCCGTCTCATGCCGCACAATCTCCGGATTGAGTTAACAGACTACGTCTCATGTCGCACAATCTCCGGATTGAGTTGACAGACTACGTCACATGTCGCACAATCTCCGGATTGAGTTAACAGACTCCTTCTCATGTCGCACAATCTCCGGATTGAGTTAACAGACTCCGTATCATGCTGCACAATCTCCGAATTGAGTTAACAGACTACGCCTGATGTCGCACAATCTCCGGATTGAGTTAACAGACTCCGTATCATGTCGCACAATCTCCGGATTGAGTAAACAGACTCCGTATCATGCTGCACAATCTCCGGATTGAGTTAACAGACTCCTTCTCATGTCGCACAATCTCTGGATTGTGTTAAAAGACTCCGTATCATGTCGCACAATCTCCGGATTGAGTTAACAGACTCCTTCTCATGTCGCACAATCTCTGGAATGTGTTAACAGACTCCGTATCATGCTGCACAATCTCCGGATTGAGTTAACAGACTACGTATCATGTCGCACAATCTCCGGATTGAGTTAAAAGACTCCGTATCATGTCGCACAATCTCCGGATTGAGTTAACAGACTACGTCTCATGTCGCACAATCTCCGGATTGAGTTAACAGACTACGTCTCATGTCGCACAATCTCCGGATTGAGTTAACAGACTACGTCTCATGTCGCACAATCTCCGAATTGAGTTAACAGACGACGACTCATGTCGCACAATCTCCGGATTGAGTTAACAGACTCCGTCTCATGTCGCACAATCTCTGGATTGAGTTAACAGACTCCGTCTCATGTCGCACAATCTCCAGATTGAGTTAACAGACTCCTTATCATGTCGCACAATCTCCGGATTGAGTTAACAGACTCCGTATCATGTCGCACAATCTCCGGATTGAGTTAACAGACTCCGTATCATGTCGCACAATCTCCGGATTGAGTTAACAGACTACGTCTCATGTCGCACAATCTCCAGATTCAGTTAACAATCCCCTGTAACATTGCCCTGAGTCGCTCAGAAATTACGTAAACTTAGATTTTACAAACTTATGTACAGTATATTCTGTGCTACATTAATTAATATTATACCATCTACATTAATCAATAATGTTGGGTATTATTATGTATTTGTGTTTATCTGTTATATAAGTTTATGCAACTATTGGACGGTCGGCGCGCTTGTTGTATATTGTTAATTATTTAATTATTGTTAAATGATATGCATTTCGTCATTAAAACTAATTAAATAACTATTAGAAAGACTGTTGAGTGGAAACTCACTCATGTAATGGGTAACTTACACCTTATCCATTAACTACGTATTATTCCATAGTATGTTACTGGGATAGATTGTGCGAATTTTATAATTCAGCTCAATGTCTCTCACTTACTTCTATACATTTTTATGTAGGTTATACAGTGTGTTACATATTTAGTTTACACACTTACCATCATTGCATAACTCTTGAACTGCGAATTCCCGTGACTTTTTGTAAAATCCCGATGTTTTTGGAGCCATCAATCCGACTTGAATTATGTCGCACCTTTCTGTCCCAGTGAGGTTCGCACATAGTCGACGGATTGTCGATCGGAATATTTCCTGTTCTGCTTTTTGGTCTTCCGAAAGTTTCTGGTCAGCCAATTCGTAATCAGCAATAAGATTCGCAGGTCCACTGAACTTAATCTTTGATTTAATCCAAAGAATGTTAGTTAGTAGTTGGTGTCTTTCTTCCCAGAGAGTTGCTTTCGCCATATGATTAGCAAGGAATTCATACTTATAGTTGGAAAGTTTCTGTCCCTCCTCCGCTAATTTCAATTCATTGAACTTATAAACTATTAGCCGATGATATTTAAATGCATCTTCTTGCTTCTCGTTAATAAATTCATTCAACAATGGATGTAAAGACCAAAGTTCAAAACCTGAATTATAGGATAGAAGAGATTTATTTACCAGATTATTCAATGTAAATATTGTATCGAAAATATCTAAATCCCAGAAGAATGCAACAATTTCTTTTTGAAATTGTTGACAGCCAACTTGTGAAAAAAGAGCAAGATTAATATAACGGTCTCTATCTGCCTCTGATAGATACTCAATACTGAGTTCGATTGTTGAATTGATTGAATCTTTATATTTCAACTTTGACATTTTTCTCCCATCTATTTGACATAGACGATCTTCAATATTGCTCCATGTTACTTGAGGATTGTATTTCTTTATGGCCCCTACTATGTTTACTGCCAAAGGTGAGCCATGGCATTTAGAAATTAAATGTTTAACTTCCGTCATCTTTAAAATTTCTCCATCTCCAAGCCATTTTGCAAGTAACTCAGAACATTGAAGTTCACTTAATCCAACCTTAACTTCAATTTCACATACATTGGTAGAGCAATCAGAATAAATACACATCTTATCACGTGTTGTCAGCATAATTAGGCAATTTATATCGAAAGCTTCTGTTACAAATTCATCCCAAACATCATCTAAAACTATCAATATACGTTTTGAGGGAAACTTGTGAATTATTTTATTCAATGCATTTTTGCAGCTCTTAATACTAAACAACTGGCCGACTAATTGAGAACTTGATTCATCTAACATTAAACAGATTTCTTTCATTTTCTGCAGGAGACTATTTTCACCACCAGGACTGACTCCCAAAGGTCCAATATTCTGCCAAATTATACCATCGGGAAACGATTTTATAATAACTTCATCGTTTACTGAATCGATTGCCAAAGTTGTTTTCCCTATGGCAGCCATTCCCGATATAACTACCCAACCTGGTTGACCTTTCAGCTCATTCAGACCCTTTCTAACCTTTTCTACCATGTCGGGGCGGGGAATGTGATAATTGGGAACCTTTGGAATTAACCAGCGCGGAAAATCAGGTGGAATTTGTGGAACAAATTCTAAAAGGTGTACTGATTTTGCTAAATAGTCATATATTTGTGGATGTGATATAATAGAATTTTCATCTGTACCTCGATGCACAATGTTATAATTCCTCAACACTGGTAATAAATCCACTTTAACATCATCCCCAGCTGTTTTTTTATTTAGGATATTGTTAACTACTTTACAAACATAATGTATGAAAGTCGACCCCTGGTCTTTGTACATTGGTAACGTCTCACCTGGACTGCAACCGATTGCTACAGCTGTATGTTCAAATATACGATCAGAGAAATTTAAATCGAAGTCTGGATAAGGGTTTGATTGACAAGCTTCTACGAAGAATATCCGAGGTTTTGGAACCGGACCACTTAGTGCCAAACATTCCGTTGAGAATAGTTCCACAATTTTTTTTATAGGTACTGTTACTTCGTTGGAACAAACAAGCTCACCCTCAATTCCATGACTCATAAGGAATACAAAAAGACACTTAATGTCATTTAATTGTTTCTGATTACTAAATTCAGTTAGGAATTGTATCAACTCATCATCTGTTATGTTCTTCTTCACTTCACCTTTCTCATCTATATATTCCACTATCTCACAACCCAACTTGCCTCCAAATATTTCCTTAATGATTTTTACATCATGTGATGACCCTTCTCCTCTGTCAGAGTATTTAGTACCGCGATAATCTGTAATATTTATTATCAGACATAATTGTTTACCATCTCCTGTAATTTTGTATGAGTTTGATTCCGCCATAACATAAAATAAGCTTTGTAGTTTATGTTGTTATTAATAGATTTATGCTGTACGCACGTAATTTATCAAGCTACTTTTGTCAATAAACTGACCAACAAGTTGTCAAAGTGTTTACAATATTTAATTTTATATATCTACGCAATTAATATAACTAGGTTTTTTTAAACAATAACTTAGTTTATATACTATTACTACTACTAGGTCGAGCGAACTCGGACAGTGGAAATGAGATCCTTCCAGGCTTCCCGATTCTCCGTAGTTTGTCGCAATTTCGTTTCTCCCAAGTTCAGTATCCCTTTCAAGCTGATCTATATATGTTATGGCCGGTCGGACACGACTACGCTTTCCATGAGTTGGTCGCCAGAAAAGTAGATCTGGTATGACCTCGTCTTTACTTCGCCAGCGGTGCCCACTGAATCTTAATCTGCGTTCACGGAGGGTGGTTGATACAGGTGGTTTTGTACCATAAAGCACGGCGTTTGTATGTGTTGTCTACAGGTGATGTTTAGGGCTGCCCCCAGTAGTCTTGTGTAGCAACCATGAAATCGTTGTTCAAGTGATTTAGTCAGTGTCCAGGTCTCACCCCCGTTTAAAAAATTTAGTTTAGTTTATATAATTTCGTAAAATAATATACAAAATAATATAAACCTTTATTAATGATTATAATATAGTTTGAGCTGTAAAAAATCGAGTCAGTGGCGCAAAACGACCAAAAACAACAACTATGTATTTAGTGGGTTTGAAAAATTAGTTTAATTTTATTTAAAAACTATTTTTAAAATTATTTATATTATTTTAAAACATTAAGGGGAGCTGTTTCCTAACCAAAACAATAAACGCGACTTTATTTCACTTCCCGTCAATTTACACCACTATCTGTACAAATCAAGGTCCATGTTTACTAGACTTTCTGCTGTTGTATTTCACTTTGCAGTTTACCGCCATGTGAAATATGTCAGGTTTTCAGATAAAACTCAGGTTACAGAAAGGCTGATTCTAAACCCAGACAATGTCTAACCAAAACAATAAAATTATTATAGGTACAAGTTAAAATATATAAATAAGAGCTATGAAACACTAAATAAGGATAACTTTTTGTATATCGGTATAACATTTATATTATCACAGTAATATTTTATAAATGGTGATTAAATTAATATATATCCGTCAGAATTCTACATGAGAGATTCGTGTTTGTAAACCAATAGGCAGATAATTGTAATATTAAATACGGTAAATATTTCTTGCCAATAGCTCAGCCTAAGCAATCATAATAATATTGGACCTTGTATAGCAAAGTTGGCGAACAGTGCCTGGTAACCTAGCAACCAATATGATAGGAGTGGTTAACACATGTTAACCCACCACCCCCCCCCCCCCTCGCCCTTTCCCCTGGCCAAGAATTATATAGATAGATAGATTTATTTATACATTATGTAAAAACAATAACAAATACACCAAACAATGTACCGGTATAAAGGTATTGTCCAACATAACATATAGGATTACCCCTAAAGCTTTGCAGCTTATTTCCAAGGGGGTCCTCTATGTTACTTGGTTACAAATACAATATTACACTACGCTAACCTAAAACCAATATAAAACGTAATTACACTATGTACATGTACAACTTTACCGAGAGCGTGACAATGCCCGACTCAACGATAAAGATATAATGTACAGAACAATTTATTATAAAACGTATTTACAGCATAAATAGTAAATAATTAATAAGCTAATAACTTACTGTAGGACTATTGTACCTATTTTTACATTGCACACGGAGATGAGATTTAACTGCAGATTTAAAAGAATGTTGATTATTTAGGTTTTTAATTTCATTAGGCAGAGCGTTCCAATTTTTTATGCCGTTAAAAAAGAAAGTATCAGATTCAAAGGATTTACAATTCGGGAGGTAGAAGTTTGAAGCACTAGCTCTGGTACTGTAAGAGTGTGTATCGCGTACTCTGTTGAATTTTTGTTTTAGGTAATTGGGACATTTACCATTATACACTTTATGCACATGGTTAAGGCGTATAGCTGCTTAACTCTACTATCTAAGTTAAGTAGTCCAGATTCAGAAAAGTCATCTGGAGTTAATAAATCGTACTACTTTATTCTGAGCTACTTGTAATTTACATTTAAGCTGTTTGGTTAAGCCTTCATACCAAGAAGAGCACGCATAGTCCATGTGACACTGTATTAAAGAAGAGCAAAGTAACTTGCGGGAGTCGGTGTTTAAACTATTTTTATTTCTGTATAGAAACCTAAGCCTACTGTTAACTTTCGAGAAAATATTTTTCACTGTACTTTCTCCTGATAAGCAGTTATCCAATGTGGCGCCTAAATATTTAACTTCCTTTTTATTTTCAATCTTATGTCCATTACTAGTGACTTCAAACTTAGTTACCTTCTTTAACTTTCTTATGGAACCAAACAAAATACTTTCAGTTTTACCGTAGTGAATGGATAGCTTATTATCAACCAACCACTCATTACAGGATTCTAGAACTGCACTTAACTTTTGGGAAATATGGATAGGATCTTTATGAGAGAAAATAAGAGCACTGTCGTCGGCATATAAAATGAGTTTAAAATCGGGATCTATACTACTTATCATATCATTTACATAGCATACAAAAAGCAGAGGACCTAATATACTACCTTGCGGTACACCACAGGTAATCTCTTGTACAGTAGACTGCGATTTGTTAATGACTACAGTTTGACCTCTGTCTGACAGGTAGGACTTGAACCAGTCTATAGAACCTACACCCATCAGGCCTAACTTACCAAGCAGAATTTCGTGATCTACAGTATCGAAAGCCTTTTGTAGGTCCAACATTACCATACCAGTATATAAACCCTTTGCGTTATTACATCTAATTGTATCAGTTAAGTTAATAAGGCAGGTGTCTGTAGAATATGATTTACGAAAACCGGACTGAAGTTCATAGATCAGATTTAGCCTACTAAGATGTGCTTCCAGCTGTAGAAAAACAGAACGTACTAGAATTTTAGATACAATACTTAAGATACTAACAGGTCTGTAATTACAGGGTTCTACTTTACTATTCTTTTTATACAGAGGAACAACCTTAGCTAATTTCAGTTCGTCTGGTACTACATTATCTACGATAGAGTAATTAATAATAAAAGTAATAGGCACTTTAAGTACTTCAGCACCATCCTTAAGAAAACGGGCAGGTATTAGATCTAGACCGGTACTTTTTGAGGCTGATAGGCTAAGTAGATTTTTAAAAACGAAATCCTCAGAAACGGGTTTTAAAAATAACTTTTCTGAATTTTGTAACTTTTCTAAATAAAAATTATTTAGAGTTTCGGACCCTATACTATATTTATTACTTGATAACGGTAATTTCTTAACTAAATTAGAGGCAACATTAGTAAAATAATTATTAAATAAATTACTATGACACCATCTGGCACAGCCTATCAGAATAGCTATTCGAATAGCCAATCAACATTCCTTACTACATTAATCAGTAGTATCTAATATCGTTTGATTAATTAATGTCGTCACGGGAGCCACGAAGTTGGCGGAGTCTTAACAAACTAATACTGTTACTGATTTAGTAAAGTAATAGCTATCCATTATATTATTGTAAAAAAATTTGGAAAATTTTCAGAATACACCTTCTTGTAATCACTGCCATGAAATAGAACATTTATACCTTAATAAGTTACAACATTTGAAACGGAATGGAAGTAAATATGGTAGAAACAAAAATAGTTAAGATTAGAAAAGCCGGCCGTCTCACTCAAAATGACTCTTTCACATACTTTACGACTACAAACCCGTTACAATGTCAAATAAGTATGAATACCTCGTGTCACCCTACAAACAGCGCTGTGCTTCACCAACCATATAAAAACCAAAATAAAAAAATGTTACGGTGCAATCGGCTCCATTTCTCACCTACATCTGCTCTCGGGCCAGTTATAAACCCTCGGCTTCGCCTCGGGTCTATAACATGTCCCTCGGGTAAATAACTCATAAAATAACTAAATAACCTGGTAATAAATTATGTTATAAAGTTGGAAACAATTTCTATTAATGACAAATTTAAATACTTATAAAATTATGTTATTTTTATAGCTAATAGGAATAGAACAGTTGTCAGCAATAAAACAGCGGTAATATTGAAGGGGCACTTTAGCATAGCCCGATGTGTGAGCGTTTTTTGAAATTTTGCAGCATTTTTAAAATATTTTTTTTTTAGTTTTTATATGGTAACTGGAACAAATATAATATTTTGTTCAAATAAAATAAAACAAGTCGGCAATTTAATCAAATGAACGATCGAAATGAACACAAATTAATTTTAGATAATAATTCTTTAAATGTTCAAGAAAAATGTCAGCTATTTGTTATTGAAAAAATAATGTTCTAGAACAAATATTTTTACCCTGGAACTTTTTTTTCCCGAGAAAAAAAACAAGGCTTGCATTAAGATAAACCATAAACCTCTAAAACGCGAGAAATAAGTTGTCACAAGCAATTGAACTATTGAAAGGATTTTCAAAATTTCGTGCTGGCACCAAAATTGCAAAACTGCACCGAAAAATACAAGTTTGATACGTCTGGTGAAACTCGTATACTGAATATTCTATCGAAACCAGAAACCCAAAAAACCCCTATTGCGTGAAAAAACAGGTTCAAACAATCAATTTACAAAATTGACATATTTAAAAATTTGGTGCTGCACCAAAATTTGGCACCACCGAGAAAAACAAGTTTGAAATTTTTAAATTAATTTATATGAATTCCATCTAATTGCAAACACCAACAGTCCACTGATGCACCCGTCTAGTTATATTAATATTCAGTTGAAATATTTCAAATTAATTATTAAGTAATTAAACAGGACTAAGGATGATCCAACTCTAGCAAATGGAGCGGAAAAAATAAATTCGCCACCAGCGGGGATCGAACCCGCGTTTCCCGATAAACGTTCAGGTATGCTAACCATTACACCACGGAGGCTCCTG
>JAUCBJ010003497.1:0-14710 GCA_032718475.1 Nemertoderma westbladi | reverse complement strand
CAGCTGTAGGCAGAGGCCTACATTCTTTTTACATCACACTGTACAGGCCTACATCCAAATATACAATACGGTACGATACGCGATACAGTGCGTGGCCAGAGACCAAAAATATTTAGTTTAACACGATTACTTTCAGTTTAAATGACTGCCCAGTTTCAGTTATTAATCTATGTAAGCCCGTCGTAGTGTGTGCCATCTAGCGACAACTTGGCCAGCTTTACTCACAATGTCACTAAAATGTTCCACTTGCTGACGGTAGGGGGTCTCCCAACTCAGGTGGACCTCGCCTATCTTGTTCTTAGTCAACGGGGTTTCCCGCGTATAGACCGTGGATGTTATAAGGAAACCTTTCAGCCCCGGGTTGTTTTTAGGAATGTCTATGGGGAACTGTTCGTTCCATACGGGATCCACAGCGTTCCTATTGTGTTTAGTTTTGGTTTTGAATCGAATCACTTCTCTGCCTTCGTGGGAAACTTTGACACGAACGTAAGGATGTTTGGCCTTATCAGGGAGATTCTTAGCGCAGACGATTAGGATGATAAGTTTACCCAAAACTGGTTGATAAATCGCGGAGATCTTTAGGTTGCCGGTTTCTCCCATCGGGTGCCAGATTGGCTGCAAGTCCAGCCAGAATTCCGAGCCGCTGGCCAGGTCGTTGAGACTCAGGTCCCCCAGCGCCAGTCTACAGACCCCCACGTCCAGCTTACTCGCGATGCTTTCATACGATTTGACGCGTAACTCCAGCAAATAGTGCGGGAAATCCTCCATCTTAATCCGCGGTGAGGTAAATATTTCGTTGAACTTCGGGTTGTTTTGCAACTGAGTTTTCGTTCTGAACTCAAATATTTTGTCGGGTTGTAGACAGCCTTTAACGTATGGTCGCAACCCCGATGTGGTTCGCACAACTCGCAACTCTAAATCAGCCGCTTCTATAACCTCGATCTGCAGACGGCCGTCGTAAAACTGCAGCGCCACCTTGAGTCGGCCGACCGAACTCTCTTCCGATGAGCGCCCCATAGCGGTGAGACACGACATCGCTTCTGAGAACCGATGAGTAGCCGCCGGGTGTGAGACGTCATCGCTATTACCATGGGAACTAATGGATGACTGCGACATAGACAAGGCGGTGGCCCCTTCTGGAGACGTTCGACTCCTGTACTTCCTAATGACGTCATGTGGTACCGTGCCTGATAGACCTCCTGGGTCAGACCAAGTTGGGGCCGATGTAATCGAAATATCTCGGTTCAAACTTAAAGATTTACTCTGACTTATTGGTTCTTCGTTTATGTTCTGTAGACTTCTCTGCAGGGACACTGGAGTTGAAGAATTAAAGGGGTTGTTTGAACTCTCCAATGATTTGTTAAAAGAACTCAGATTTTCCAGCGATTGGTGGGGCCATTCGTTGGACGTGTTTGAGGAATTCAGACTGGCGTGTCCGTGTTTATCGCCTGGAAAGATATAACGAAGCGGCGTGTCGGGACTGTTACCAGACGATAATGAGTTGTGACTCGAATTACTTTCAGTTTCGCTTAGATTTTTTCGACGTTTAAATTTTTTTCGGTGTTCCACTTGAGGGAAAGTCAGTGTTGTGCCGATATCTTCGCGTTTAAGGGAGGGAATTACGAATTGCGTCGTGCTCCCTTCCGATTGGTTGTTCGAAATAGGGCATATTCCCCTACGAGAGGTTACCGTGGAAACACTATGGTCTGACACCGTCACTATGGGGATAGGTCCATTAAACTTTGATCGCAGCTTAGTGAACGGCCAACGGCGGTTTTTTGTTAAACAAACTATTGTGAGTATCGCAATGAATATTATAATTCCCACAACAGCTGTTAGGACTCCCACTTCCGGTGATGTTAGTGACATGGTTGGCGGTATGAATAATCTCAGTCGTAGCTATTAAATATTTCATTACCAAAATAAATTTCAAATTAGTAGGCCTGCAGTACTGTACCATGACCTGGGGTTATTAAATTAGGTCTACCTACATTGCCTATCGTGGTTATTGTACTCTTCCATAACTCTGTATTTAAAAGTCAATATTCTTTTTAAATAACGGAAATTGATTTTATTGACAAATTTTAAAATTATTATTATTCCCCGTGGGGAGGTATTGGTACGGAGCCACTGAATGGACATCAAAGAAGAAATATACATATCGCACGATATACTACTGTAATTCGTGCAAACGAGATACTAACTCAAACAAACGGCATACTAACTCGACCAAACGACTTACCAACTCGTGCAAACGACTTACCAACTCGTGCAAAAAAGTCTTACTAACTCGTGCAAACGACTTACCAACTCGTGCAAAAAAGTCTTACTAACTCGAGCAAACGACTTACCCACTCATGCAAAAAAGGTCTTACTAACTCGAGCAAACGAATTACCAACTCGTGCAAAAAAGTCTTACTAACTCGAGCAAATGATTTACCCACTCGTGCAAAAAAGGTCTTACTAACTCGAGCAAACGAATTACCAACTCGTGCAAAAAAGTCTTACTAACTCGAGCAAACGACTTACCCACTCGTGCAAAAAAGGTCTTACTAACTCTAGCAAACGAATTACCAACTCGTGCAACCGACTTACCAACTCGTGCAATAAAAGTCTTACTAACTCGTGCAAAATACTTACTAACTCGTGCAAAACACTTGTACCTCATATGAACGACATATTAATTCGTGCAAACGACTTACTAACTCGTGCAAAAGTCTTACTAACTCGTGCAAACGACTTACTATCTCGTGCAAAAGACTTGTACCTCATATGAACGACTTAGTAATTCGTGCAAACGAATTACTAACTCGTGCAAAAGACTTACTAAGTCGTGCAAAAGACTTGTACCTTATATGAACGAATTAGTAATTCGTGCAAACGACTTACTAACTCGTGCAAAAGACTTACTCGTCAAACGACTTACTAACTCGTGCAAAAGACTTACTAAGTCGTGCAAAAGACTTGTACCTCATATGAACGAATTAGTAATTCGTGCAAACGACTTACTAACTCGTGCAATAGACTTACTAAGTCGTGCAAAAGACTTGTACCTCATTTGAACGACTTAGTAATCCGTGCAAACGACTTACTAACTCGTGCAAAAGAGTTACTAAGTTAACTCGTGCAAACGACTTACTAACTCGAGCAAACGGCATACTAACTCGTGCAAACGACTTCCTACTAACTCGTGCAAAAAAGTCTTACTAAGTCGTGCAAGACTTGTACCTCATATGAAAGACTTACTAATTCGTGCAAACGACTTACTAACTCGTGCAAAAGTCTTACTAACTCGTGCAAACGACTTACCAACTCGTGAGAACGACTTACCAACTCGTGCAAATAAAGTCGTACTCACTCGTGCAAAAGTCTTACTAACTCGTGCAAAAGACTTGTACCTCATATGAACGACTTACTAATTCGTACAAACGACTTACTAACTCGTGCAAAAGTCTTACTAACTCGTGCAAACGACCAATTAACTCGTGCGAACGGCATACTAACTAACTCGAGAAAACGACTTACCAACTCGTGCAAACGACTTACTAACTCGTGCAAAAAAGTCTTACTAACTCGTGCAAAAGTCTTACTAACTCGTGCAAAAGACTTGTACCTCATATGAACGACTTACTAATTCGTGCAAACGACTTACTAACTCGTGCAAAAGTCTTACTAACTCGTGCAAACGACCAATTAACTCGTGCGAACGGCATACTAACTCGTGCAAACGACTTATCAACTCGTGCAAACGACTTACTAACTCGTGCAAAAAAGTCTTACTATCTCGTGCAAAAGACTTGTACCTCATATGAACGACTTAGTAATTCGTGCAAACGACTTACTAACTCGTGCAAAAGTCTTACTAAGTCGTGCAAAAGACTTACCTCATATGAATGACTTACTAACTCGTGCAAACGACTTACTAACCCATGAGAACGACTTAGCAACTCGTGAGAACGACTTACGTACTCGTGCAAATCAAGTCTTACTAATTCATGCAAACGACTTACTAACTCGTGCAAAAGTCTTACTAACTCGTGCGAACGACTTACTAACTCGTGCGAACGACTTACTAACTCGTGTAAACGACTTACAAACTCGTGCAAAAGTTTTACTAACTCGTGTAAATGACTTACAAACTCGTGCAAAAAGTTTTACTAACTCGTGCAAACGACTTACAAACTCGTGCAAAAGTTTTACAAACTCGTGAAAACGACTTACTAACTCGTACGAACGACTTACTAACTCGTGATAACGACTTACAAACTCGTGCAAAAGTTTTACGAACTCGTGAAAACGACTTACTAACTCGTGCGAACGACTTACTAAATCGTGTGAACGACTTACTAACTCGTGCGAACGATTTACCGAATACAAACACTTACTGTATGTCAGTGGCGTTAAAGTATTAAATGAAATACGTTCTTAAAAGGAAAAAAAAAAGAATAAAATACAACATATATGTTTCTTAGTGGATCAAAAGTGAAGGTTCAGTTTTCAGAAAAAAAAAAATAATATAAGCATAGAAATTTCAATCTATAAATCTATTAAAATTACAATAAGGTTCTGTAGTAAGTCGTTCGCATTTGCAGTGCAGCATAAATGGTTAAATTAAACGATAAAAACAACTTTTAATACAACTTCGAAATCAAGTTGACATTATATGATTTATGAGTAATATTTCAACATCCAAAAACCAATTATAAATTGAATATATTATTTTACGATGCCACTCTGTCATTTCTACGTATTTTACCAATAAAATTAATATAGTATGCAGGGCAGGCCTACAACAGAATATCAGTGGGGAAACCACAGGCATACTGAATGGAAGAACCCTCTGCTTAATCAGAATAACAATAAATTAATCAAGATTTAAACAATTAATTGGAGAGTACAGAGGGCAATATTACGAATAGCATAGTAGGCCCCCTCCCTCTGCTAATATGTAACCTTACATTATAAGTAGGAGGTTAGTACCAAAGTCTGTCTAACCTTTCTTTGTTGAGGTTGAGTGATGATAGCAATCAATGGTTATCCATAAATTACAGTCACTCTGTTAGTGTAGATTATATAACAGGTTATAAGATTGATAGCTAATTATTGAATAATTTTAACATAAAAGGGCAAACCGACCATCAATCCAAATAGGCCTATATATGACAACAGTATAGTCTCTATTGATTGTATTACTGTATAGTTACGTACTTGTTATGCAGTCGCTGGTTCTGTAATTATACTTACAATGAAGAAGGTTGAATGAAACAAACCTGGTATTTGTTAACAAAGGTTCATTTCTTTGGATATTGAAGGGCCGATGAATCCTTATTGGTATGCTATGCAACTGTCACGAGTAAACTATTCTGGTACATTGTGAGTTTTGGTACAGATAAGTGCTGATATGTGACATTCCATACAATTCCATATTTTTTACTATAAAGTTTTTAGTGTATATCTGAGCTTAATTTTAACATAATTTATTTAATTAAATTGTTGTGTTAATATATGAATATTAATATGAATTTAAAACCCGAAATTTACCCGATCCTGGGGTGTATCTATAAAGAAAAAAAAACCCGAAAGGTTGAAATTAACATTATTTATACTTTATACAGTATAGGCCTACATAAAACGCTAGTCGTCCATCAAAAACTTTAACTACCTAAATGTGGCCCGTAATATCATTCGTTGGTGTAGAATTAAGTAAATAATTTATTTCACGCTAAAGTGGATCGAAGTTTACAACAATTTTCGGACGGGGACTGCGACTAACTAATGTTATCGGCCGCAATTAAACGAAATGTACTTCATTACACAAACGTGTCGGTGAAGCACACAAATATATTTCCTTATATTATTTAAAATAAATGGCATATATTTAAATTTTCTGATTTGTGATCAATAAAGGTTTGAAGGGGTGACGGAAGAAATTGTAATATTCAGACCATCCGACAGAAAGTCAGACAGACAAACGGACGGATAGACAGTCTTACAGACATACATACGGACAGATTCACAGACAGACAGCAGTCAGACAGATGAGCCTACAAACATATGAGACAGTCGGACAGGGCGGCGGACGGATAAACAGACCAGTCAGTCGGGCAGACATGCACACCGGCAGACAGATGGAGATACGCAGACAGGAAGGCAAACAGACAGACGACAGCGTGACAAACAAACAAACTGTCAGACATACCAGACGGACATATACATACATACAAACAGACAATCATATAAAGTCGCTGATAGTCAGACAGACAGAAGAAATACATATATCACATACTAGAAGTCATACAGACAGACTGTTTATACCGGTATTACAATTCGGATTTTCAGTACCCCTACCCCTACCCCTACCCCTACCCCTACCCCTACCCCTACCCCTACCCCTACCCCTACCCCTACCCCTACCCCTACCCCTACCCCTACCCCTACCCCTACCCCTCTACCCCTACCCTACCCCTACCCCTACCCCTACCCCTACCCCAACCCTACCCCTACCCCTACCCCTACCCCTACCCCTACCCCTACATACTATTTCTCAGCTTTACTTATTTATGTATGTATATAAAATAACCCTTACATCTGTTAATAATAATAATAATAATAACAATTTATATAGCGCCAAATTTACTTAGGAATACTCTAAGGCGCTGAAACAACAGTATCGTTTACATTACGTAGTCAAACAACTTAGAATAAAATAAACTATATCTAAAAAAATTTAAAACACGTTTAAAAATTATGTTAAAATATTCGGTTCAGTTAAAACAATTCCGAATTCAGTTAAAACAAGCTCTGGTCTGTCCGTAGGAATAAGATGCGATATAATAAATCATGAGTACCAGTTAAATAACTGGGAGAAAAACAAGGAATAGGAGTAGCGCCCACCCCTACCTTCGGGTAGCAGATAGGAGTAGCGCCCACCCCTACCCTCGGGTAGCAGATAGGAGTAGCGCCCACTCCTACCCTCGGATAGCAGATAGGAGTAGCGCCCACCCCTACCTTCGGGTAGCAGTTAGGAGTACCGCCCACCCCTATCTTCGGGTAGCAGATAGGAGTACCGCCCACCCCTATCTTCGGGTAGCAGATAGGAGTACCGCCCACCCCTACCCTCGGGTAGCAGATAGGAGTAGCGCCCACCCCTACCTTCGGGTAGCAGATAGGAGTAGCGCCCACCCCTACCTTCGGGTAGCAGATAGGAGTAGCGCCCACCCCTACCTTCGGGTAGCAGATAGGAGTAGCGCCCACCCCTACCCTCGGGTAGCAGATAGGAGTAGCGCCCACTCCTACCCTCGGATAGCAGATAGGAGTAGCGCCCACCCCTACCTTCGGGTAGCAGATAGGAGTAGCGCCCACCCCTACCTTCGGGTAGCAGATAGGAGTAGCGCCCACCCCTACCTTCGGGTAGCAGATAGGAGTAGCGCCCACCCCTACCTTCGGGTAGCAGATAGGAGTAGCGCCCACCCCTACCTTCGGGTAGCAGATATGAGTAGCACCCACCCCTACCTTCGGGTAGCAGATAGGAGTACCGCCCACCCCTACCCTCGGGTAGCAGATAGGAGTAGCGCCCACCCCTACCTTCGGGTAGCAGATAGGAGTACCGCCCACCCCTATCTTCGGGTAGCAGATAGGAGTACCGCCCACCCCTATCTTCGGGTAGCAGATAGGAGTACCGCCCACCCCTACCCTCGGGTAGCAGATAGGAGTAGCGCCCACCCCTACCTTCGGGTAGCAGATAGGAGTAGCGCCCACCCCTACCTTCGGGTAGCAGATAGGAGTAGCGCCCACCCCTACCTTCGGGTAGCAGATAGGAGTAGCGCCCACCCCTACCTTCGGGTAGCAGATAGGAGTAGCGCCCACCCCTACCCTCGGGTAGCAGATAGGAGTAGCGCCCACTCCTACCCTCGGATAGCAGATAGGAGTAGCGCCCACCCCTACCTTCGGGTAGCAGATAGGAGTAGCGCCCACCCCTACCTTCGGGTAGCAGATAGGAGTAGCGCCCACCCCTACCTTCGGGTAGCGGATAGGAGTAGCGCCCACCCCTACCTTCGGGTAGCAGATAGGAGTAGCGCCCACCCCTACCTTCGGGTAGCAGATATGAGTAGCACCCACCCCTACCTTCGGGTAGCAGATAGGAGTACCGCCCACCCCTACCCTCGGGTAGCAGATAGGAGTAGCGCCCACCCCTACCTTCGGGTAGCAGATAGGAGTACCGCCCACCCCTATCTTCGGGTAGCAGATAGGAGTACCGCCCACCCCTATCTTCGGGTAGCAGATAGGAGTACCGCCCACCCCTACCCTCGGGTAGCAGATAGGAGTAGCGCCCACCCCTACCTTCGGGTAGCAGATAGGAGTACCGCCCACCCCTATCTTCGGGTAGCAGCTAGGAGTACCGCCCACCCCTATCTTCGGGTAGCAGATAGGAGTAGCGCCCACCACTACCTTCGGGTAGCAGATAGGAGTAGCGCCCACCCCTCCCCTCGGGTAGCAGATAGGAGTAGCGCCCACCCCTACCTTCGGGTAGCAGATAGGAGTAGCGCCCACCCCTACCTTCGGGTAGCAGATAGGAGTAGCGCCCACCCCTATCTTCAGGTAGCAGATAGGAGTAGCGCCCACCACTACCTTCGGGTAGCAGATAGTAGTAGCGCCCACCCCTCCCCTCGGGTAGCAGATAGGAGTAGCGCCCACCCCTACCTTCGGGTAGCAGATAGGAGTAGCGTCCAACCCCTACCCTCGGGTAGCAGATAGGAGTGGCGCCCACCCCTACCTTCGGGTAGCAGATAGGAGTAGCGCCCACCCCTACCCTCGGGTAGCAGATAGGAGTAGCGCCCACCCCTACCTTCGGGTAGCAGATAGGAGTAGCGCCCACCGCTACCCTCGGGAAGCAGATAGGGGTAGCGCCCACCCCTACCCTCGGGTAGCAGATAGGAGTAGCGCCCACCCCTATCACTCGGGTAGCAGATAGGAGTAGCGCCCACCCCTACCTTCGGGTAGCAGATAGGAGTAGCGCCCACCCCTACCCTCGGGTAGCAGATAGGAGTAGCGCCAACCCCTGCCCTCGGGTAGCAGATAGGAGTAGCGCCAACCCCTACCTTCGGGTGGCAGATAGGAGTAGCGCCAACCCCTACCCTCGGGTAGCAGATAGGAGTAGCGCCCACCCCTACCCTCGGGTAGCAGATAGGAGTAGCGCCCACCCCTACCTTCGGGTAGCAGATAGGAGTAGCGCCCACCCCTACCCTCGGGTAGCAGATAGGAGTAGCGCCAACCCCTACCCTCGGGTAGCAGATAGGAGTAGCGCCCACCCCTACCTTCGGGTAGCAGATAGGAGTAGCGCCCACCCCTACCTTCGGGTAGCAGATAGGAGTAACACCCACCCCTACCTTCGGGTAGCAGATAGGAGTAGCGCCCACCCCCACTACCTTCGGGTAGCAGATAGGAGTAGCGCCCACCCCATACCTTCGGGTAGCAGATAGGAGTAGCGCCCACCCCTACCTTCGGGTAGCAGATAGGAGTAGCGCCCACCCCTACCTTCGGGTAGCAGATAGGAGTAGCGCCCACCCCTACCTTCGGGTAGCAGATAGGAGTAGCGCCCACCCCTACCTTTGGGTAGCAGATAGGAGTAGCGCCCACCCCTACCTTCGGGTAGCAGATAGGAGTAGCGCCCACCCCTACCTTCGGGTAGCAGATAGGAGTAGCGCCCACCCCTACCTTCGGGTAGCAGATAGGAGTAAGCACCCACCCCTACCTTCGGGTAGCAGATAGGAGTAGCGCCCACCCCTACCTTCGGGTAGCAGATAGGAGTAGCGCCCACCCATACCTTCGGGTAGCAGATAGGAGTAGCGCCCACCCCTACCTTCGGGCAGCAGATAGGAGTAGCGCCCACCCCTATCTTCGGGTAGCAGATAGGAGTAGCGCCCACCCCTACCTTCGCGTAGCAGATAGGAGTAGCACCCACCCCTACCTTCGTGTAGCAGATAGGAGTAGCGCCCACCCCTACCTTCGGGTAGCAGATAGGAGTAGCGCCCACCCATACCTTCGGGTAGCAGATAGGAGTAGCGCCCACCCCTATCTTCGGGTAGCAGATAGGAGTAGCGCCCACCCATACCTTCGCGTAGCAGATAGGAGTAGCGCCCACCCATACCATCGCGTAGCAGATAAGAGTAGCACCCACCCCTACCTTCGTGTAGCAGATAGGAGTAGCGCACACCCCTACCTTCGTGTAGCAGATAGGAGTAGCGCCCACCCCTATCTTCGGGTAGCAGATAGGAGTAGCGCCCACCCATACCTTCGCGTAGCAGATAGGAGTAGCACCCACCCCTACCTTCTTGTAGCAGATAGGAGTAGCGCCCACCCCTAACTTCGTGTAGCAGATAGGAGTAGCGCCCACTCGTTGAGTACCCCTCCCCCCCCCCCCCCCCCCCCCCCCCCCCCGAGAAATAAATGTAAAACTTTAATAAGGTTTATAGCAAATCAATTTATTTATTAGAGAAAAAAATAAATAAAATAAAGAATCACAGTTTGTCTTATTCAGATGAAATTACATTCCCAAATATTATTAAATTAACAAATATTATAAAATCTAATAATTGTTCTTAAGCGTACTTCTATGTGCGCCTCCAAAACTGATGTAGGAAAATAAAATAAACGAAACAATTGAGATAATCTAGTGCTAGTCACGGCAGCTCAGTGACGTTTAGGGGGGTTGGTGTTTACTCAGTACAGATTTTTCAAAAAATTCAAAACTTCAAACCGTTTGTTAATAGCTAATGTAGTTCAAAAGTTATGAGTAATAATGTTGACCTTACTCTGTGTTTAAGTGTCTGTCTGGGATTGTGTTTCTGTCAGTTTGTCTCTCAAAAGATAACAAAAGCATTCTGTCTAGCTAAAACTTATGTTATTGGGGGTTTTCCTGTTCGCTGATATCATTACAAACGCAAATTTTCACTTTTAACGAAAACTATTATGTTTTTATGTCTGTCTGTCCGTCCGACGATCTATCTGTCAAAATATACAACCATAATATAATATTATAATTAAATACATAACCATAGGCCCTACCACCAAGCTAGAGAATTTTTTTTGTTGTGGTTTTCCTGGTTGCCGATTTCATTTCCGATGCCAGTTTTCATGTATTCGTCATCCACATTTTATGTCCAGCTGTCGCGTCGGTCACATTTCGACGGACAGACAGAGAGCAATTCAGATAGACATGACGCTGTCATATGATAAAACTGACTTCAGAAATGAAATCACCGCCCCGAAAAACCCTTCCAAAAATATTTTCAGCTGGGTTGTGTCATTGTGTGCATTCTAACATTTGAATTAATTAAATTCCCCTAACGATAAACTTTAAAATGCGTTTTGTGAAGAATGCAAATGTTAAATTTCAAAATACAAAGGTTTTTCCAAAAGTGAGCGAATTCGTGTGAAATTTGGCATGAATGATGATTGGGTGGTGCTTAGCAACTCCTATGACCGCTTTCACTGAAATATTTAACATATTTAACACATTCTGGTAGTAGGGTCGTTTCATGATGCCATTGATCACAAATGATGAAATTTGGGGCACTTGATAACCATCCCTCTAAAAGCGTTCCAAAAGGTGATAAATTAAAAAATTTGGAAACGTTTTTATCCACTGCTATTGTATACAAGTGTGCAAAACATCAATTAATTTGGATAAAATCCATTATCCTAAATAAGAGGATGAATATTTGTAGTTAATTAGTGAACCACCCCCCCCCCCCCCCCCCCTCCATTAAAACCCCTTGACGCCTATGACCTAACTGTTAGGTCATATGAAAGTGCGTGGAAGTGCTCTATGACCTAACTGTTAGGTCATATGAAAGTGCGTGGAAGTGCTCTATGACCTAACTGTTAGGTCATATGAAAGTGCGTGGAAGTGCTCTATGACCTAACTGTTAGGTCATGTGAAAGTGCGTGGAAGTGCTCTATGACCTAACTGTTAGGTCATGTGAAAGTGCGTGGAAGTGCTCTATGACCTAACTGTTAGGTCATATGAAAGTGCGTGGAAGTGCTCTATGACCTAACTGTTAGGTCATGTGAAAGTGCGTGGAAGTGCTCTATGACCTAACTGTTAGGTCATGTGAAAGTGCGTGGAAGTGCTCTATGACCTAACTGTTAGGTCTTATGAAAGTGCGTGGAAGTGCTCTATGACCTAACTGTTAGGTCATGTGAAAGTGCGTGGAAGTGCTCTATGACCTAACTGTTAGGTCATATGAAAGTGCGTGGAAGTGCTCTATGACCTAACTGTTAGGTCATGTGAAAGTGCGTGGAAGTGCTCTATGACCTAACTGTTAGATCATGTGAAAGTGCGTGGAAGTGCTCTATGACCTAACTGTTAGGTCATATGAAAGTGCGTGGAAGTGCTCTATGACCTAACTGTTAGGTCATATGAAAGTGCGTGGAAGTGCTCTATGACCTAACTGTTAGGTCATATGAAAGTGCGTGGAAGTGCTCTATGACCTAACTGTTAGGTCATATGAAAGTGCGTGGAAGTGCTCTATGACCTAACTGTTAGGTCATATGAAAGTGCGTGGAAGTGCTCTATGACCCATCTGTTAGGTCATGTGAAAGTGCGTGGAAGTGCTCTATGACCTAACTGTTAGGTCATATGAAAGTGCGTGGAAGTGCTCTATGACCTAACTGTTAGGTCATATGAAAGTGCGTGGAAGTGCTCTATGACCTAACTGTTAGGTCATATGAAAGTGCGTGGAAGTGCTCTATGACCTAACTGTTAGGTCATATGAAAGTGCGTGGAAGTGCTCTATGACCTAACTGTTAGGTCATGTGAAAGTGCGTGGAAGTGCTCTATGACCTAACTGTTAGGTCATGTGAAAGTGCGTGGAAGTGCTCTATGACCTAACTGTTAGGTCATATGAAAGTGCGTGGAAGTGCTCTATGACCTAACTGTTAGGTCATGTGAAAGTGCGTGGAAGTGCTCTATGACCTAACTGTTAGGTCATGTGAAAGTGCGTGGAAGTGCTCTATGACCTAACTGTTAGGTCTTATGAAAGTGCGTGGAAGTGCTCTATGACCTAACTGTTAGGTCATGTGAAAGTGCGTGGAAGTGCTCTATGACCTAACTGTTAGGTCATATGAAAGTGCGTGGAAGTGCTCTATGACCTAACTGTTAGGTCATGTGAAAGTGCGTGGAAGTGCTCTATGACCTAACTGTTAGATCATGTGAAAGTGCGTGGAAGTGCTCTATGACCTAACTGTTAGGTCATATGAAAGTGCGTGGAAGTGCTCTATGACCTAACTGTTAGGTCATATGAAAGTGCGTGGAAGTGCTCTATGACCTAACTGTTAGGTCATATGAAAGTGCGTGGAAGTGCTCTATGACCTAACTGTTAGGTCATATGAAAGTGCGTGGAAGTGCTCTATGACCTAACTGTTAGGTCATATGAAAGTGCGTGGAAGTGCTCTATGACCTAACTGTTAGGTCATATGAAAGTGCGTGGAAGTGCTCTATGACCTAACTGTTAGGTCATATGAAAGTGCGTGGAAGTGCTCTATGACCTAACTGTTAGGTCATATGAAAGTGCGTGGAAGTGCTCTATGACCTAACTGTTAGGTCATGTGAAAGTGCGTGGAAGTGCTCTATGACCTAACTGTTAGGTCATGTGAAAGTGCGTGGAAGTGCTCTATGACCTAACTGTTAGGTCATATGAAAGTGCGTGGAAGTGCTCTATGACCTAACTGTTAGGTCATGTGAAAGTGCGTGGAAGTGCTCTATGACCTAACTGTTAGGTCATGTGAAAGTGCGTGGAAGTGCTCTATGACCTAACTGTTAGGTCATATGAAAGTGCGTGGAAGTGCTCTATGACCTAACTGTTAGGTCATGTGAAAGTGCGTGGAAGTGCTCTATGACCTAACTGTTAGGTCATATGAAAGTGCGTGGAAGTGCTCTATGACCTAACTGTTAGGTCATGTGAAAGTGCGTGGAAGTGCTCTATGACCTAACTGTTAGGTCATGTGAAAGTGCGTGGAAGTGCTCTATGACCTAACTGTTAGGTCATATGAAAGTGCGTGGAAGTGCTCTATGACCTAACTGTTAGGTCATGTGAAAGTGCGTGGAAGTGCTCTATGACCTAACTGTTAGGTCATATGAAAGTGCGTGGAAGTGCTCTATGACCTAACTGTTAGGTCATATGAAAGTGCGTGGAAGTGCTCTATGACCTAACTGTTAGGTCATATGAAAGTGCGTGGAAGTGCTCTATGACCTAACTGTTAGGTCATATGAAAGTGCGTGGAAGTGCTCTATGACCTAACTGTTAGGTCATGTGAAAGTGCGTGGAAGTGCTCTATGACCTAACTGTTAGGTCATGTGAAAGTGCGTGGAAGTGCTCTATGACCTAACTGTTAGGTCATATGAAAGTGCGTGGAAGTGCTCTATGACCTAACTGTTAGGTCATGTGAAAGTGCGTGGAAGTGCTCTATGACCTAACTGTTAGGTCATGTGAAAGTGCGTGGAAGTGCTCTATGACCTAACTGTTAGGTCTTATGAAAGTGCGTGGAAGTGCTCTATGACCTAACTGTTAGGTCATGTGAAAGTGCGTGGAAGTGCTCTATGACCTAACTGTTAGGTCATATGAAAGTGCGTGGAAGTGCTCTATGACCTAACTGTTAGGTCATGTGAAAGTGCGTGGAAGTGCTCTATGACCTAACTGTTAGGTCATGT
>JAUCBJ010003496.1:0-13725 GCA_032718475.1 Nemertoderma westbladi | reverse complement strand
CTGTGGACCTTTTAATATTATAATGGAACCAAAGCACAGCTGGATTACATCCTTAGGTACTTCTGCAGTATACTCTCAATTTCTTAACATTTATACAATTGTACTATGTCATTTATTAAATGTTCAAATTTGTTTTCTTCCTTTCTCTTTGATTCTCGCCACATTAATTCAATGAAATATGTGCGTAACAAGGATCTATGAGTTCCACACTCTGGTGTGTTCCTGCGTTTGGCACGCATCCACAAGTTCTCGATATTCTGCGTGTGGGCTCCACTCTCTGGGTCAACAAAGTTCTTACTATGATTCACGGTTTCGTGTGAATAGCCCTCAGGAAGATTTTCAATCCCATTGTATGCCTTCCAGAGATCGGACCTGATTAATGTATCTGGGAGAATGTACTCTTGTATAATAGGGAGCAAAGTGTCAGCATTACGGCAGGCAACTGGTACCAAAAAACATGCCCTTGTACTCACATCAATGCCTCCGAACACCCATTCCTGGCCCACTTCGCGTCCAACATTGTGTTTCCTGCGAACAAAAAGGCTCTCATCCACCTCCACAATGTGCCCACTACCACCAATTTTTGCTGAATTGTTTAATAACGACTGTGCACAAATATCTCGATGAAAGTTCTTCCAATCAACAGTGGTGTGGTCGCTCATTCCGAATTCCCGCCTCGCCTTTTCCATGGACACTTCTTCATAGGCCCAATAGTACGAGAATTCAAGAAGTGTACTTATTGGTAAATTACTTCCAGCGAAAAAAGAACCTTTCCTTATTGTGCTCTCCTTCATGCAGGGACGTGGGCAACGCCAAATTTCTCCATCCTTGCAGCGCTTCGTCGCCCTAAGTTTCATATCACTACCACACAAGCAAGTACTGCTGGTTGTCAACAGAAAATTGTCTCTGCATAGCTGTAATGAATCAGCTACAGTACTTGTACGTAGCACCAATTCACGCAAATTTAACTTGCCTAAAGACATTTTGCCACAATAATTATTGTGTTCTAGAATCTAGTCACCATAGTGGTAGTAAAGGAAAGTGATAAAACATATATCAAGGTGTGGGGGTATACTGCAGAAGTACCCATCCTTAACAACAAAAAGTGGATGGATAGCAGGATTAACTGCAAGGCTAATAGTTCAACCTAATAGGTTCAGACCACAGAATCGTAACTGTAGGTGTTTCAGAGCCAGCAAACACGGGGCAAGCAAGGGACTCAACTTTGACTGGGAGAAACTCAGAACTGACCTTTCATTGTGGCGAGTGCAGTGGTTGAAGACGGCCAAGTGATGAGTTGAGCACAGTGGCTGCATATGGTGGTACTGTCGGATGGGAGGCCGTGAGGAGGCGATTTGCGGACCTGCAAAGTCTCAGATAGTATTTCCGGGTCTATCTTTTACCTGGGCCGCTAGCTGGATGGTTTGAGCGTCAGACTTCCAACCCGGACATTACCAGTTCGATCCCACCTAGACGTCATTGCCGACTTTGCAGAGGCTGTGCCCAACAAAAAGTTAAAATATAATAAAAGCCCATAAAGGAAGCAGCCAATTGACACATTCCCAGAAACCCAAACGTAAACAGTAAACCAAAAGCATCAACAAGGTTGTGAATGCTAAAGAAAAAGAACGTGTTGGGAGAAGTAAATGTCACTTCAGCAACTTTCCGCCACCAAGCATCAAGGTCAGTCCCTACAAGGAAAATACTGAAAAAGACGCTACCTATAGAAACCGAGGATTTCACACCTCCCGAACTCCAGAAAAGCATTTAGCATATCTAATTAAAAAGCGAGTGGGTTAGATAAAATCCCTACATAGGTATGGAAAACAGGAGTGCTAAACAGACCATTATTAGATGCTTGCAACTGGACACTGAAAGGAAGAAAACCAACCATATGAGGATCTTATCCCCATATCCCTCAGTAGCTAAAGTACTGTACTACCGAACCCTATCTGAGTATCCTTGAATTATTACACCACATTCCAGGATGGACTCAAGGCTTGCACCCTGACACACGTAAATCCGTTCAAATCGTACCTGAGTACCGACGCCTTGGAGTTTGGAGATAGTCCATACGGACTACTGTCCAATTATAAATTCGGCTTTCTCCCAAAATCTTTTTTTTAAACTCGCCTATTTCTTTTTATTATTCTGTCACAGATAATATAAAAATACACTGCATACAAAATGAAAAGCACACCACCGATATCCACAGAAATCTACTATATCTCAAGCTTTGCTATCATTTGTAGAAAACATGAACAAATACTTAGTCCAAAAACAAAACAAATGCTATTGTGTGTTATATCCATCTAAAAAAAGGTCCTCGACACTATTGGTTACCGATACTAACCTTTATGATAAACTCCTATGGTATCTGGGGAATCCTGCAAGAATTACTTTCAAAGTTTTCTAAATTGTAGAATTAAATTTGTTTATGTTGGTAACAACTATCCCCCTTGTCTACCGCTGACAACCTGTGTAGTGTCCTACAAGGGGCTAGGCCTAACTATCTCGCCAATCATAGCTGGCTCAGGGGATCTAGGACACTTCCCCCCCGGACACTTCCCCCACGCCCAAGTAGGACACTTCCCCCCCGGACACTTCCCCCCCCCATTTAAAGTGTTAAAATTAATCTGGGTGCATCAAAGCAATAAACAAAAGTTAAAGATGGTTACAGGACAAGTTGTATCTAGACAAGTTTTTTCAAAATTATAAAAGAAACATTTTTATAGTCAAATTTTGTTTGTTTTTCTTTTAAATCCTTTAATTCTTTTAATTTCTTTAATGGGGGGCTGCCGCCCCCAAACCCCCGCTTCTTTTCTAGGGGGTTGCCGCCCCCAAACCCCCGCTTCTTTTCTTGAGGGCTGCCGCCCCCAAACCCCCGCTTCTTTTCTTGGAGGTTATCGCCCCCAGACCCCGGCATTTCCCTGAGTGCCCGTGGTGAAAGACTTAAGACCATTTTGAAATAATTAATTCATGTTTGTATCATCAGATAATATATTGACTAAGCCTAAAGTATGAGCTGTATTGAATGTTAACCAATTTAATATATAAATTACTACAATATTATATAATTCAACAAAATCCTATTAAAAATATTGCAAGTAACCAGGAAATTTAATATGTAGTCTGTATAATATCTATATAGTATGTATAGTAGTAATATGTATATCAATATGTAATGCTGAATACAGAATACAGGTCGACGCATGTCGATTTTACCCTGGAGAGGTATAATTTTGATTGCAACAATAATATTCATCCCCATCTGCTACAATTAATTGCGCCACTTTGGGTAATTAAAAACGGTGTTCGGACACTTCCCCCCGGACACCCCCCCCCCGGACAGTTCCCCCCGTTCAAGTAGGACACTTCCCCCCCGGACACTTCCCCCCCAGACACTTCCCCCCCGGACACTTCCCCCCCCCGACTGTTCTTAACTTCGCACATTCGTATTTTTCATTTTGTAAGGTAAACGGACCGCTTGTATCCAGACAAGTTGTATCCAAATTTCCTTTCGTAGCTCAGAAAGTGATCTTTTGCATCCCGATTTTACATTTTATATCCAAGTTTTATTTATGGGTTTTATCAATGCAATTACATCGTATTGTTTGCTAATCTTTAAACAATTAATTAGATGACCTATAAATTCCATCCCCCGAATGATATACTGTTTTTATTAACTATAGAATTATAATAATTAATTGTTTTAATTATAGGTATTATTATGTAATAGTCTTCTTCAAATTGTATCAGATGGGGATGAATATTATTGTTGCAATCAAAATTATACCTCTCCAGTGTAAAATCGACATGCGTCGACATGTATTCTGTGTTCAGAATTACTTATTGATATACATATATTACTATACATACTATATAGATATTATACACACTACATATTAAATTTCCTGGTTACTTGCAATATTTTTAATAGGATTTTGTTGAATTATATAATATTGTAGTAATTTATATATTAATTTGGTTAACATTCAATACAGCTCCTACTTTAGGCTTAGTCAATTTATTATCTGATGATACAAACATGAATTGATTATTTCAAAACGGTCTCAAAGTCTTTCACCACGGGCACACAGGGAAATGCCGGGGTTTGGGGGCAGCAGCCCCGAACAAAAGAAGCGGGGGTTTGGGGGGCGGCAGCCCCCAAGAAAAGAAGCGGGGGTTTGGGGGCGGCAGCCCCCAAGAATAGAAGCAGGGGTTTGGGGGCGGCAGCCTCCAACAAAAGAAGCGGGGGTTTGGGGGCGGCAGCCCCCAATTAAAAGAAAAACAAACAAAATTTGACTATAAAAATGTTTCTTTTATAATTTTGAAAAAACTTGTCTAGATACAACTTGTCCTGTAACCATCTTTAACTTTTGTTTATTGCTTTGATGCACCCAGATTAATTTTAACACTTTAACTGGGGGGCAAGTGTCCGGGGGGCAAGTGTCCTAGATCCATTAAAAACGATACTTTAGATCCAATGAGGAAATAAAATATCGTGGGACATTAGATGCTGAATATTCGGCTTAAATTTAGTTTGGTAGAGGTAACAGTTACATTTAGGCAGTAGGCCTACACACATTGGGTACGTGGTACAGTACTGTAGTACGAGTACGAGACCTTTTAAATTGCGAGAGTTTAAACGCTTTATCCGATTTTTTGAGATGAGAACTGTAATCTTATCAAGTTGTCGACAATATATATTTTTCTCTTTAAGGAAATATAACTAATGGATGAAATATATTTCATCTCTGTGTTTTATACTTCTGCCGGTGTTGTTTGCTATTGATTGCCATTACCGCTCTATTCAAAGAATTCAATGTTAGCACTTTGTTACTTTGTTGAGTATATATAATGCACTGCGTATAGACACACAATGTAGGTTGTCGCATTTGCATAATATTATATTATAGACTTCTAGACTATTATAGTCTAGACGTCTATGCTGTATTAGCATAAGATAAGATAATATGTTTTATTGTAGGATAGATTTTGGGTAGAGTATGGAATCACAAGTGAATTTGTGTATTCATTCAATTATTGTTTAATTTCAATCAGTTTTAAGGGGGGGGTACACCCCCCAATACCAACATTTTTATAATGTTATATATCTTCAAAAATATAGGCGGCACGCCATACCTCTATATATCATCGGATAGAGGAATAAAAACTGGTTTTAACTGAAATAAAAAAAATCAACAATTTTGGCCGCTAGGGGGCGCCACAGCAATAATCACAAAAATAGAGATACATTTTTTGAAACGAAATTTCTCCACCAATTCCCAATATTTTTCAAAAAATTTTTTTGCGCTATAATCACCTTGAGTAACTTTAAAATTCCATAAGAGGATTTTTTGATATCTGCTCTAGGTCGCAGTACACGTGTATATTAATAAATTTTTAGGTGTTGTAGGAGCTCCAAGTACCATAAAAGACGAAATAGGCCAAATTTTAAAAATTCCTCTTATGGAAAGTTGCGTCTCCGTGGGACCTTTCAGGGAAAAAAAAAATTTTTAAATTTCGCCAAGAAATGGCTGAATAAAAGCTATTTTAGTGCAAAATTATAAAGTTGAGAAAAACGCAATTAAACTTTCTGGTGTCTATTTCTGTTTTTCTGTCTGTCTGTCTGTCAAATTTATGTCTCTAAATAAGGAAGCACGCCGCCTCACTAAAATTTTCGTTATGGGGGTTTTCCAGGTCGCTGATTTCATTTCCAATCTCACTTTTTATTTCTGACTTCACATTGTCGGTCTGTCTGTCTGTCCGTCTTTATGTCAGTTTATAGGTCTATATGTCAAAACATAAGAAAGCACGCAACCTGGCCAAAATTTTTGTTACAGGGGTTTTCCAGGTCGCCGATTTCATTTCCGATCTCAGTTTTTATTTCTGACTTCACATTGTCGGTTGGTCTGTCTGTCCGTCTTTATGTCAGTTTATAGGTCTATATGTCAAAACATAAGAAAGCACGCAACCTCGCCAAAATTTTTGTTACAGGGGTTTTCCAGGTCGCCGATTTCATTTCCGATCTCAGTTTTTATTTCTGACTTCACATTGTCGGTTGGTCTGTCTGTCCGTCTTTATGTCAGTTTATAGGTCTATATGTCAAAACATAAGAAAGCACGCAACCTCGCCAAAATTTTTGTTACAGGGGTTTTCCAGGTCGCCGATTTCATTTCCGATCTCAGTTTTTATTTCTGACTTCACATTGTCGGTTGGTCTGTCTGTCCGTCTTTATGTCAGTTTATAGGTCTATATGTCAAAACATAAGAAAGCACGCAACCTCGCCAAAATTTTTGTTACAGGGGTTTTCCAGGTCGCCGATTTCATTTCCGATCTCAGTTTTTATTTCTGACTTCACATTGTCGGTTGGTCTGTCTGTCCGTCTTTATGTCAGTTTATAGGTCTATATGTCAAAACATAAGAAAGCACGCAACCTCGCCAAAATTTTTGTTACAGGGGTTTTCCAGGTCGCCGATTTCATTTCCGATCTCAGTTTTTATTTCTGACTTCACATTGTCGGTTGGTCTGTCTGTCCGTCTTTATGTCAGTTTATAGGTCTATATGTCAAAACATAAGAAAGCACGCAACCTCGCCAAAATTTTTGTTACAGGGGTTTTCCAGGTCGCCGATTTCATTTCCGATCTCAGTTTTTATTTCTGACTTCACATTGTCGGTTGGTCTGTCTGTCCGTCTTTATGTCAGTTTATAGGTCTATATGTCAAAACATAAGAAAGCACGCAACCTCGCCAAAATTTTTGTTACAGGGGTTTTCCAGGTCGCCGATTTCATTTCCGATCTCAGTTTTTATTTCTGACTTCACATTGTCGGTTGGTCTGTCTGTCCGTCTTTATGTCAGTTTATAGGTCTATATGTCAAAACATAAGAAAGCACGCAACCTCGCCAAAATTTTTGTTACAGGGGTTTTCCAGGTCGCCGATTTCATTTCCGATCTCAGTTTTTATTTCTGACTTCACATTGTCGGTTGGTCTGTCTGTCCGTCTTTATGTCAGTTTACAGGTCTATATGTCAAAACATAAGAAAGCACGCAACCTCGCCAAAATTTTCTAAAAAAAAGATTCTATCAAACATGAAAACTTGGCTGTTTCATTTCGATGCATGGCCTTCTAAACATCAATAACTTGTTTAGAAGGTCATGTTTCGATGGAAATTTTCATATTCGATGGAATCTTGGGAGTCTGCATATCTTTCTGTCGGTTGTCTGCCCTACCTATCAAACCTACAGACAGACCAACTACATTTCACAAAACATTACAACTGACATTGGAAATGGAATCACTGACTAGGAAAACCCCCATATCGAAAACTTCAGCTAGGTGGTGTATTTTATTATAAATTGATGGACAGACTGACACACAAACAGACAGACAGACACACGAACAGACAACCAGGCAGGAAGACAGATAGATGGACTTGATTCCACCAAACATCAAAACTAACTTCGGAAATGAAGCCAACGCCAATAACAACTGCCAAAACGAAAATATGAGTACGTCATATGGTTTCTTATATATTGTTGGACAGAATGACAGACATATGAACGGACAAACGGCTATAACTCCAGAACTAAAAGAGATATCGCTAAGCCGTTTTCAGATTTGAAATCCTCATTAAATTCTGCTCTAAGTGAAATAAAAAACAAAATTTTGAAAATTTTGACCCAGGGGGGGTGTACCCCCCCCTTAATATTGAAATCAATCAGTTGTATTTTCATTTCGGAGTGAAATACGCCGTGAAATAAAGAGAATTGAGTGATGGATTATGGGGTGCTATATCCTGTGTCACGATGTGAAATAAAGTAAAATTATTCTTACACTTACAGTACGATTGAACAGCACGTTCACGCTGAGGTAGGACTAACAGTAACTCATTCATTCTGTCGATGCCTACACCTGTAGGCATTATCCCAGTTAGTGGTTACTGATGAGCCAACGATCAACGATATTGAGTTTCCTGTTCCTTTAAAGAAGTTTCATCGTTAGTAAAGTTGATAAATGTGATTGATTTTGTATTGCGATTTCTTCAGAACTGTCGCCATATTCGATCCCCTTCCAGTGATCCATTAAGTAATGAAGAGTGTACCTCGGCATTGGAAGTTTTGATTTCAGCCGATCAACATCAATATTTTAGCTCCAAACTCCAGTTACAGTATTGTCCTATGGTGATCAGCCATTGACCAAATCATCACCCATGTGGAGGTTTCATCCTCATGTTTTTAATGGTTTATTAGTCATTGTGCCAAGATCCCGTGTTGCCAGCAACCTACCATTGCTTCCTTCTAAGAGCCATTTAACTTATTTAGTGGTGATGCATACCCAACCCATATCATATTAGGTCATCTAGGGTATGATAGCACCCTTGGTAAAATTCACTCTCGCTTTTGGTTTCCTCGAGGCCGTCCACTGGTAAGAAAGATAATATTTAATTGTCCTAGTTGTCATAGATATCGGGTACTTCCATACAATAGCGCAGAGTCAGCATTGAAACCATTTCGGACTCTACCAATTACTCCTTTCAGAACTTTGGGCATTGACTTATTTTGCCCTCTCTATCTGAAGGATAGCGATATGAAAGCTCCAACCACTCTTATATCTATCTGAAAGTCATTGGGTCGCCTAGTTCGACCAAAAGTTGATCAAAACAGAGATCCACTCAGATAATACAGAACACTTCGCAAATTATTAGTGATGCGCCAACTCAATCGATTGGAGTTTTATTCCCGCTCGGATCCCAGAATGGGATGGCTTCTACGAATGCCTTATCAGTATTATGAAATTCTCCCTACGTTCTGTATGTCGGAAAGTTAAGTTGACCACGCATCAATTAGAAGCTGTATTATGTGAAATTGAGGCTATTGTTAACCTCCGACCCTTAACTATTATATCTGATGACCCAGAGACAACCCCATCAAGTTTCCTTTATGGACAATCACCAGCAGATATTGGTATTGAACTTTCTACTATTGACTCTCCTGCTTTACGGGGTGCGTTGAAAGTGCGTGATAATACGATTGTCAGTTTTGGCGCCTGTTTTCGAAGCTTCGATCCTCCTGGAAGTTCTCCTGGAGAATTTGAGCACACGGCGCACCACTGGATCAAGTGGTACTTCGCCAAACTTGTGGGCTCTTGTCTTAGTTTAAAGTCGAGAACTAACCGCTCTTTTCTTTTTTTGGAGGTTTCTACTCCAACTAAATGGCGGTTCGAACTTGCGGTTCAAATGGTGCTGTTTGATTCTGTGGGATCAATAGAATATTATTACTGAAATTTATTAGTCATTTACTTAATACTTATTTTTTTCTGAAATGTATTATTAGTTACTGAAAATAATACTAATAATAAACCTACAGACTCCTCCAAAACCTACAGGGTAGAAACCTCCAAAAAAAGAGTAGAGCGGTTGGTTCTATATTTTAATAATAAAAAATATGCTCTGTTACCCCGTTCTGCTATATTACTCTGCGCCTTGCAAAATTTACCAGTCCCCGAAAAAATAATACCATAATACCTAGATATGTGTACTGGTTGTTGGGCATCACCTTTCTATTGTAGTAAAACTGACCAGTTGATATTCGTCCTCCGTTTCCAAACACCACCACGTTTGATTTATCTAAGTTTACTTCGAGACACCAATATTTACAATAATGTTCAAGAATTACTAAAGATTGCTGTAAAGCCGACGCAGATTCCACCACTATAACAATATCATCTGCAAAGAGTAATAAAAACAGTTTCAGAGTACCAACAGGGATACCCTCTATACCACCATGTTGTAGATCATTTTCTAGATCATTTATAAAAATACTAAAGAGCAGAGGGGATAAACACTCCCCTTGTCTGACACAATTTGATACTATAAACATTTCTGATAAGGTACACAGTTTGCTCGTACAAAAGATACACAAGATTTTACCCTGCTATACAGATTCTTAATTATATTAAACACTTTATTCGAAAATTGTGACATTACTCAACGCCGTTAGTATTAACAGCGAGTTGTTATTTAGCACTTTACAACTTTAGAGGACATTACAGCCTGTTCATTTAGTAATGTTTTTGGTGTTCGTAGTTAAGTAATGTCCCCTCAGTGGACATTACTTAACGCCGTCATTGGTTACCACGTAAACAATACGTGGTATTTGCCTGACAGCCAGATAGGCCTACTGCATTAACTACCGGTAGGCGGGATATAGCTATTAATAACCAGTAGCTATAAACAATTAACATGGCCCCAAACACCACCATAAATATAAGCTAACTTATTTATAACATACTTTATGTAATTTTTACATTTATTTATACAGCAACTATTTTAATTTGTGCAGTTTCTATCACTTATGATATATGTACAATCATTTCGTAATGTTAAAATTTTGGAATAAAACTACATACATACTTGTTGCAAAGTACTTTACAGTGTTCTGATCCTCGTGGCTTTATTTTCACTCACTCACTAACGTTCGTTCGTGTAACAAAGCCACTCGGATCATCACACCGTAAAGTGCTACTTTACACACAAGTATGTAAATAGTTATTTCCACGTGCACCTAGTTGCACCAATTTCAACCATAGAGCCAATCTACTAACTACAGTAGATCGAATGCTTTCTTCAGATCAACAAATGCGCAATATAATTTTTTCTTCTGGGTTAACAAAAAATGTTCTATGATATATAGATTTATTTATACATTATGTAAAAACAATAACAAATACACCAAACAAAGTACCGGTATAAAGGTATTGTCCAACATAACATATAGGATTACCCCTAAAGCTTTGCAGCTTATTTCCAAGGGGGTCCTTTATGTTACTTGGTTACAAATACAATATTACACTACGCTAACCTAAAACCAATATAAAACGTAATTACACTATGTACATGTACAACTTTACCGAGAGCGTGACAATGCCCGACTCAACGATAAAGATGTAATGTACAGAACAATTTATTATAAAACGTATTTACAGTATAAATAGTAAATAATTAATAAACTAATAACTTACTGTAGGACTATTGTACCTATTTATACATTGCACACGGAGGTGAGACTTAACTGCAGATTTAAAAGAATGTTGATTATTTAGGTTTTTTATTTCATTAGGCAGATCGTTCCAATTTTTAATGCCGTTAAAAAAGAAAGTATCAGATTCGAAGGATTTACAATTCGGGAGGTAGAAGTTTGAAGCACTAGCTCTGGTACTGTAAGAGTGTGTATCGCGTACTCTGTTGAATTTGTGTTTTAGGTAATTGGGACATTTACCATTATACACTTTATGCACATGGTTAAGGCGTAGCTGCTTAACTCTACTATCTAAGTTAAGTAGTCCAGATTCAGAAAAGTCATCTGGAGTTAGGTGGTGCCTAGGTTTGTAGTCTTTAATAAATCGTACTACTTTATTCTGAGCTACTTGTAATTTACATTTAAGCTGTTTGGTTAAGCCTTCATACCAAGAAGAGCATGCATAGTCCATGTGACACTGTATTAAAGAAGAGCAAAGTAAATTGCGGGAGTCGGTGTTTAAACTATTGTTACTTGTATTTTTCGGCGTAACTTGGCAAATTTTGGTGCTAGCACCAAATTTCGTACCCATCACCAAAAAGTACATGTTTGCGATGTCCAGTGCTGTTTTTATTGATTCCATCGGATTCAGAATCCTCATAAACCCGTATAACGTAAGAAACAAGATGATACTATCTACTGATCAATTTGCTTATTTTCAAAAATTTGGTGCTGGTACAACAATTTTCACCCACCGCCGAAAAATACAAGTTTGAAAACTCTTATGAAATTTTTACTGATTCCATTGAATTCAGAACCCTCACAAACCCGTATAACGCAAGAAACAAGGTGACACAATCAATTGATATATTTCATGGTTTTCAAAATTTGGTGCTAGCACCACATTTTGCACCCTCTTCCGAAAAAACCCGGGGGGTCATATTGACCCCCCCCCCCCCCCGGGTTAAATAGGGTTAAGCCTTCATACCAAGAAGAGCATGCATAGTCCATGAGACACTGTATTAAAGAAGAGCAAAGTAACTTGCGGGAGTCGTTGTTTAAACTATTGTTATTTCTGTATAGAAACCTAAGCCTACTATTAACTTTCGAGAAAATATTTTTCGCTGTGCTTTCTACTGATAAGCAGTTATCCAATGTGGCGCCTAAATATTTAACTTCCTTTTTATTTTCAATCTTATGTCCATTACTAGTGACTTAAAGCTTAGTTACCTTCTTTAACTTTCTATTGGAACCAAACAAAATACTTTCAGTCTTACCGTAGTGAATGGATAGCTTATTATCAACCAACCACTCATTACAGGATTCTAGAACTGCACTTAACGTTTGGGAAATATGGATAGGATCTTTATGAGAGAAAATAAGAGCACTGTCGTCGGCATATAAAATGAGTTTAAAATCGGGATCTATACTACTTATCATATCATTTACATAGCATACTAAAAGCAGAGGACCTAATATACTATCTTGCGGTACACCACAGGTAATCTCTTGTAAAGTAGACTGCGATTTGCTAATGACTACAGTTTGACCTCTGTCTGACAGGTAGGACTTGAACCAGTCTATAGAACCTACACCCATCAGGCCTAACTTACCAAGCATAATTTCATGATCTACAGTATCGAAAGCCTTTTGTAGGTCCAACATTACCATACCAGTACATACTGTAAACCCTTTGCGTTATTACATCTAATTGTATCAGTTAAGTTAATCAGGCAGGTGTCTGTAGAATATGATTTACGAAAACCGGACTGAGATGTGCTTCCAGCTGTAGAAAAACAGAACGTTCTAGAATTTTAGATACAATACTTAAGATACTAATCGGTCTGTAATTACAGGGTTCTACTTTACAATTTTATTTATACAGAGGAACAACAACCTTAGCTAATTTCAGTTCGTCTGGTACTACATTATCTACGATAGAGTAATTAATAATAAAAGTAATAGGCACTTTAAGTACTTCAGCACCATCCTTAAGAAAACGGGCAGGTATTAGGTCTAGACCGGTACTTTTTGAGGCTGATAGGCTAAGTAGATTTTGAAAAACGAAATCCTCAGAAACGGGTTTTAAAAATAACTTTTCTGAATTTTGTAACTTTTCTAAATAAAAATTATTTAGAGTTTCGGACCCTATACTATATTTATTACTTGATAACGGTAACTTCTTAACTAAATTAGAGGCAACATTAGTAAAATAATTATTAAATAAATTACTAACTAGAGTATGATCATGAATCAGCTCACCGTTATCTTTCAGAACAATATTCGATTTAGATTTAAGGTTTTTATAACCTAAAGATTTTAGGGTAGACCATAGACTTATAGGATTATCTTTATTATCACTTATTTTGTTGTACAAATATTCAGATTTAGCTTTTTTTATTTCCCGTTGAACAAGGTTTCTATATTTGCAGTAATTATTATAATCAGCTAAAACACGGTATTTCCTAAATTTATACAAATAGTTATCTCTTTCTCTGATATTACTAAGAATACCCGAGGTCATCCAGGGCTCAGTGCGTTGTTTAAGACTAATTTCTTTAATTGGTGCTACAGTATTAAGTGCCTTTACAAATATATCTTTAAAAACAGTGTACGCAAGGTTAATGTCAGCGGCCTTAAAACAGGGTTCCCAGTCAGAATTAACTAACAAACTTAAAAAGCGTTCTTTGCTGTAATTTTTCATA
>JAUCBJ010003495.1:0-26946 GCA_032718475.1 Nemertoderma westbladi | reverse complement strand
GACGTATAAAAGAAGTGTAAGTAGTGAGTAGGCGTCTACTACTAGTGTAAGTAGTAGGCGTCTACTACTAGTGTAAGTAGTGAGTAGGCGTCTACTACTAGTGTAAGTAGTGAGTCGGCGTCTACTACTAGTGTAAGTAGTGAGTCGGCGTCTACTACTAGTGTAAGTAGTGAGTAGTAGGCGTCTACTACTAGTGTAAGTAGTGAGTAGGCGTCTACTACTAGTGTAAGTAGTAGGCGTCTACTACTAGTGTAAGTAGTAGGCGTCTACTACTAGTGTAAGTACAGTAGTAGGCGTCTACTACTAGTGTAAGTAGTAGGCGTCTACTACTAGTGTAAGTAGTAGGCGTCTACTACTAGTGTAAGTACAGTAGTAGGCGTCTACTACTAGTGTAAGTAGTAGGCGTCTACTACTAGTGTAAGTAGTAGGCGTCTACTACTAGTGTAAGTAGTAGGCGTCTACTACTAGTGTAAGTAGTAGGCGTCTACTACTAGTGTAAGTAGTAGGCGTCTACTACTAGTGTAAGTAGTGAGTAGGCGTCTACTACTAGTGTAAGTAGTAGGCGTCTACTACTAGTGTAAGTAGTGAGTAGGCGTCTACTACTAGTGTAAGTAGTGAGTAGTAGGCGTCTACTACTAGTGTAAGTAGTGAGTAGGCGTCTACTACTAGTGTAAGTAGTGAGTAGGCGTCTACTACTAGTGTAAGTAGTAGGCGTCTACTACTAGTGTAAGTACAGTAGTAGGCGTCTACTACTAGTGTAAGTAGTGAGTAGGCGTCTACTACTAGTGTAAGTAGTGAGTAGTAGGCGTCTACTACTAGTGTAAGTAGTGAGTAGGCGTCTACTACTAGTGTAAGTAGTGAGTAGGCGTCTACTACTAGTGTAAGTAGTAGGCGTCTACTACTAGTGTAAGTACAGTAGTAGGCGTCTACTACTAGTGTAAGTAGTAGGCGTCTACTACTAGTGTAAGTAGTAGGCGTCTACTACTAGTGTAAGTAGTAGGCGTCTACTACTAGTGTAAGTAGTAGGCGTCTACTACTAGTGTAAGTACAGTAGTAGGCGTCTACTACTAGTGTAAGTAGTGAGTAGGCGTCTACTACTAGTGTAAGTAGTGAGTCGGCGTCTACTACTAGTGTAAGTAGTGAGTAGGCGTCTACTACTAGTGTAAGTAGTGAGTAGGCGTCTACTACTAGTGTAAGTAGTGAGTCGGCGTCTACTACTAGTGTAAGTAGTGAGTAGGCGTCTACTACTAGTGTAAGTAGTGAGTAGGCGTCTACTACTAGTGTAAGTAGTGAGTAGGCGTCTACTACTAGTGTAAGTAGTAGGCGTCTACTACTAGTGTAAGTACAGTAGTAGGCGTCTACTACTAGTGTAAGTAGTGAGTAGTAGGCGTCTACTACTAGTGTAAGTAGTGAGTAGGCGTCTACTACTAGTGTAAGTAGTGAGTAGGCGTCTACTACTAGTGTAAGTAGTGAGTCGGCGTCTACTACTAGTGTAAGTAGTGAGTCGGCGTCTACTACTAGTGTAAGTAGTGAGTAGGCGTCTACTACTAGTGTAAGTACAGTAGTAGGCGTCTACTACTAGTGTAAGTAGTGAGTAGGCGTCTACTACTAGTGTAAGTACAGTAGTAGGCGTCTACTACTAGTGTAAGTAGTGAGTAGGCGTCTACTACTAGTGTAAGTACAGTAGTAGGCGTCTACTACTAGTGTAAGTACAGTAGTAGGCGTCTACTACTAGTGTAAGTAGTAGGCGTCTACTACTAGTGTAAGTACAGTAGTAGGCGTCTACTACTAGTGTAAGTAGTGAGTAGGCGTCTACTACTAGTGTAAGTAGTGAGTAGGCGTCTACTACTAGTGTAAGTAGTGAGTAGGCGTCTACTACTAGTGTAAGTAGTGAGTAGGCGTCTACTACTAGTGTAAGTACAGTAGTAGGCGTCTACTACTAGTGTAAGTACAGTAGTAGGCGTCTACTACTAGTGTAAGTACAGTAGTAGGCGTCTACTACTAGTGTAAGTACAGTAGTAGGCGTCTACTGCTAGTGTAAGTATAATAATAATGTTATCTAATAATGAAGAAGCTCTTGGCTTGGCACACTGGGGAGAGCTATTCAGCTGGCGGGATAATACATTACAAACTACTAAAATAACTATAGGCCTAGTATACTACAATAATATAATATATACTATTAGTTGGCACACTGGGAAGGGCTATTCAGCCGCCAGCTGTTTGTTTGTTTGCGATAAACAAACAAACAGCTGATTTATGATACAGACGTGCTATCCTTCTGTTTTTGCGCAGCTCCGCTTTGCAAATATAAAACAACTGTTTAAAACGGATGAAAGTGCCTTGTAAGGAAGGCATATATTTGAAAAGGGTGAGGGTATATGGACCCTAATATACACTCAATAATAGGTAACTACCACAGTAATGCATAGTAATTGTTTATATATCATGCACTGCACATGAATAGCATGCATAGAAATCAAAAAGCATAGAATTATATAATCCGCACTTATATCATCAATATCTTTTAGAAATCAAAAATCATATAACTGTTAAACATTATAACATATTTTTTTCCGCTAAACATTATAATTTTTTGGAGGACGAATCGGGTGGTTGGTGGGTTAAAATTAATGAATTCATCCGAAGGGTTATAAGTTATCGGCTGTCTAGAAGCCGAATAGATTATTTAACTGCTTGTTGATTGACTTTATCTGTATACAGTAAGCAGTGAGATGAGACTCCATTTTCATGACACCACCTTGCGGTTTCTTTATTTACTAATTTTCTTCCCCGAGCGGATTTTCCCGTTGCACCATAAAGTATATTGGGTTCAATGTTTTACACATCACCCAATAAATATTTATGATACAGTCGTGCTATCCCTCTGTTTTTGCGCAGCTCCGCTTTGCAAATATAAAACAACTGTTAAACGGGTGAAAGTGCCTTGCAAGGAAGGCATATATTTGTAAAGGGTGAGGGTAAATGGACCCAGCATTGATATGACAAATTTCGATGACCCCACCCAAGCATAGGCCTACTACTACAATAATATAATACTATTAGTTGGCACACTGCCACACTGGGAAGAGCTAATTCAGCTGGTGGGATAATACATAACAAACAAACAGTTGATATTTGTTTACTTTTCTTTGATAGAGTGAGAGAGTAAAAAAAAACATGGCAAGTAATATATTTCTGTGCAGTTTGGGCCTATCCATTCAATCAATAGTAGTAGCTTACTAGGCCCTCATGAGAACCAGCAGCTGGTGTTTCTATCATTGAGTTCAGAACCTACAGTATTTTTAATGAAATTACCTGTACATTTTTATTTTTTGTTAAATATTTAATCTTTACAGATTTCCAACTGCGAATCCCAGCGGCAGTGGGATGTACCGTAAAGAATTTAAAGAACCTGGCCTATATTACCTTCAATCGGAAACCGCGAAGCCTCAGGAATATCGTATGTGTATAGTGAGAGTCTCCAAGACAACACACGCGCACAGAATCAGTTAGTCTGTTGCTTTACGCATTATATTATTTTGACACAAAAATATTATCAGTTAGAAGTTTTTGTTTGATTGGTAGATTTTTAGAATCTATTATTATGTATTTATTTTATTGTTATATTTATATTTCAGATAGGGGCGGGGTGGGGGACTTTCGACAAAATAAAAATGTATCCCTCTGCAGTCGAAAATTAATAGGCAAATACCAGTTGAATATGAGAACTGTGAACTGTGCTATTCATTTTCAATAGTTTATTGTTGTGATTGGAGTAGTTACATTGTTAGTACTACAACTACGATCGGCATGCTGCATTGCAGCAGCATTATATATATATTACATATAATATATTAAGAATGCTGTGCCGACTTGTCGACAAAATTGCGCCGCCACAACTCCCTATCACCCATGACATTTGCTAGATCATCCGCATCTTCAAGGCCAGTTTCCTTTAAGATGCGTCTCAAGAAAGTCATGGGCTGTCCACCATGCTTATTCATTCCATGAGGCCGCCAAAGCACAAGATTATGCACTGGCTGGTCCACACGGCGATATCAATGTCATATAAAGCGGAGGCGGCTCCGTTCACGTGTCAAGCTAGGGGAAGCTAATGGAACACCTCCAATAATGTTGTATAGAGTCTGATTGGAGATGTGTGCATTGTACTTGACACAATGAACCCGGCGTAGCATTCTTGTAAAAGTGCCATCCAGAGATTTGGTATCCTCGGCAGTTAGAGCCCAGCATGGACTCCAATATAAGAGAACTGGTAGTACTACTGCCATAAATACTTGAACCTTAAGGTTCCTTTTTATTCTATGGGACTTCCAAATTCTTCGTCGTATTAATTTATCCCCCCCCCCCCCCTGTCTTTTCTATTTACTGTTATTAAGGTTTGTATTACTGTTGATTGTTAGATTTATCGGACCAGAGATTTGCACCCCAAATATTATCTGTTGAAACTGGCGACAGAGTTTGGTGGGACTGGAATCGGTTTAACTGTAAATCTCCCAAATCAGTGACTCAAGTTCAACCGCAAGTTGATGAAGAAGGGAATGTATCTTATGAGGTAAGTTACGGGAATTTATTCCTTATACGGATACGGTAAGTTATTATCCATTTTTATAGGAACTCTTCTAGTGTACTAGGGGTCTTAACCTCGAATGATAATTTGATCGAAAATAATTTACCGGTACCGGTACATTTTAACTCGATCGCATCGGCGATGAAAATCTACCATATGAAAATAGAACCAGTTCGAGAAAGTGGCTGCTATTTCAAATTCAACAACTGAAAAGAAATAAATAAGATGAAAAACCCTTATGTTAAACGAATTATGGGTATTAGTAGAATGCACCTCGTCAATATAAGCACGCAAGCTTACGGATTCCGGAACACTCATTGATGACATTATAGAGAAATTTCCGGGAACTTTCAATGGTGAAGTTATTATGCAATATATAATTAACAGGGAACACAGGGTTAATAATTTCATTTCACAAGGGTTTTTTTACACAGGAGCCAGCATTCGTTTCTACCTTATGGAAAGGATGCAAACAAAGAAACCGACAACTGCGCAGGTCCCAGCGGGTTTCATCACTGCCTTTGCACTAATCGAGCTAGTTTTCACGAGAGATCAGTCGCGTGCATCTGTCATTTCTGCAGCCAGTCAGCCGCTGACCTCTACAATATTTTGGTCTGCTCTTCTTGCCCATCTGTTTGTGGCTCGCATTGCACGTAACTCAACCAGCTAATTAAGTAACTAATTGTGTTTACTTTTAGTTTTAATGACTTTAATTACTTGTGAGATGTCCGCCGCACCAATTACCCTGATTAATTACTGTAGAGATGTCCGCCGCACCAATTACTGTAGAGATGTCCGCCGCACCAATTACTGTAGAGATGTCCGCCGCACTAATTACCGTAGAGATGTCCGCCGCACCAATTACTGTAGAGATGTCCGCCGCACCAATTACTGTAGAGATGTCCGCCGCACTAATTACCGTAGAGATGTCCGCCGCACCAATTACCGTAGAGATGTCCGCCGCACTAATTACCGTAGAGATGTCCGCCGCACCAATTACCGTAGAGATGTCCGCCACACCAATTACCGTAGAGATGTCCGCCGCACCAATTACCCTGAACTTTGCGGGTGTAGTTTTATTTATTATTACCTTTTAACTGGCGCAATAGGGTTGGTGCGCGAAAAAATTGTTGGGCTAGAAACAATTGAAAAAGGGGTAACAAGGTGTCCTGAATCGAGTGGCGGGGTGTGTTTTTGTAAAAACACGTGGAAACGGTCGAAATAGCGGGTTTAAGTAAGAGCGGGAAGCCAGTTTTGAACATCGGCTGTGATTGGCTGCTACATATTTGACGCCACTACGCAGTGCTCCGATAACTTCTTATATTGGTTTCTATGGAGGGTGATTATAGATCCATTAAAATACACTTTTAATCTCAACCATTTCACACGTGGCTTATATCAATTGAAAGCGGAGAGTCTTGCGCGTCTTTTAACACTACAATTAATTACATTCATGGTGATGAATATTGATAAAATGAATCAATTCACAATTAAAAACTCACAGATTGCCTGACCGGTATGCAAGTAGTGCAGGCACCACATAAGTCTGTAAGTGCTAACGCGGGATTTCCTTGGTAAAGTGACACCATACCAGTGATTTCTGAAAGTACCAATGTGCTAACTCAGTAACAGACTTTAGCAACATTTAGCAACACCAATTCTGCACCACCCGCAAGAGGGCTCAAGTGTTCTAAAGTGCTAACTTACTAAAAACACCAATAACAATAGTAATATTAGCAAAGTTAGGAGTTTGAAGTGATGGTATCTGTAAATCTTGAAAGATAATGATTAGGTGTTTTTGTGTTGAATATTTCAAGACACCACACATCATAAAATGCTAACTCATTATTCGTTCTTTGGGATGTGAAAGGATATTGAATATATTATAATATTAAATATGTAATCATTTGTTTCAAAAATATCAATATTTATTTAGTTTCAACAACGTCAATAGAATCAAAATATTTATATTAAAATTTATGTAACATTACAGAACATAGTTTTTCTAATGTTTCTTATAGTGTTATTTATTGTTTGAAAATCAAGATGTTCAGAATAAATTTAAATTACATTATTTGAACGTTACAAATTGGTTGGTAACATTATTTCAACGTTTCAAATTGATTAGAAACTGAATTGGGGGGTGGGGGGGGGGGGGGGGGGGGGGGGGGGGTGTACCTACACACCAAATTTTATACTACCAAGTTTTTTCTAATTTCATTTGTGAAAATGTTCTCAAACATATAAAATATATTCAATTAAAATATTTTATAACGTTCTATATTTTTCATTTTCATTTGCTAGATCATCCGAATCTTCAAGGCCAGTGTCCTTTAAGATGCGTCTCAAGAAAGTCATGGGCTGTCCACCATGCTTATTTACTCCATGAGGCTGCCAAAAAACAAGATTATGCACTGACTGCTCCACATGGCGAAAGCAATGTCCTACAAAGCGGAGGCGGGTTTGTTCTAGTGTCAAGCCTGGGGGAACCAATGAGACACCTCCAATGTTATATTGTTATATAGTGTCTGGTTGGAGATGTGTGCATTGTACTTGACACAATGAACCCGGCGTAGCATTCTTGTGAATGTGCCATCCAGAGATTTGGTGTCCTCAGCAGTTGAGCACAGCATGGGCTCTGCTGCTCTAAATAATCGGGCCTTAAGTTTCCGATTAATTCTATGTAACTTCCAAATCCTGGAACGCCTATTCAAAGCTGGCCATGCCTTTCCCTTGCGTATTCGAAGGTCTTCACCTGACCTCCGGATCCATGATCCCAGGTAACAGAAGTCGTCCACATGCTCAAGCATACCATCATTTGAGCTTATGCTCATCCGATCAGAGACTTGCTGAGGACTTTCAAAGTTAACTGTCAGAATTTTGGTCTTTTTGGAGTTAATAAAAAGACCAACACTAGAAGCAGCATGTTCTAATGAGCTGAGGAGCCGATGGGCTCCCTCTAGTGATTCTGAGAGTACTCCTAAGTCATCAGCAAAGTCTAGATCAGTTAGGTACTTGGCAGGATTTCCTCGACTTCTGGAGCCAGAAGGTGGAGTTATCATCACCCCCATCATCATTATGATGATCTAGTGACATGCTTGTAGTCAACTATAATTATGAACAAGAATGGCGCAAGTGTGTCTCCCTGGAGGACGCCCCATAACAATTAAAGTGGTTCCGTGTCACCGTCAGCAGTAGACACAAATGTTGTCGAACCATCGTATACTGATCTGATTGCTGCAACAATTTCATCAGGAATCCCATATAATGAAAGTGTGCTGAACATACGTGAGCGAGACACTGAATAAAAGGCCTTGAATAAGTCAACAAAGATAACAGCCAGATGCCTGTCTTTCTTTTGATAACTCGTCAATTATCCTTCTAAATGCCAAAATTGGCTCCATGGTCCCACGACCTTTACGGAACCCATTCTGATTTCCACGGAGCAGTCTCTCAATGGGATCCCTGATGCGATTTAATAGAATTCTATTGTATAGCTTTTCAGCAATCGAGATCAATAAGATTCCCTGAAAAGAACCATAGAGTGTTAGGTTGCCCTTCTTGGGAACTGGCACCAACTTATTTGTTTTCATTTCTTGTGGGACTCTTGTTGTTCGGTACATGTCTACTATGATGGGATAGATGAGCTTTAAACACTCAGGTATTTTAAAGACCTCAGGGGGAACACCATCTACTCCACTGGCACGATTGGTCTTAATGCTCTTTGCAGCAGCCTTCACTTCTGCAAAGGAGATATCGCCAATAATGGGAATATATTTTAGACTCAGAACACTTTTACTTCTTTAAAGTTATCGGGCGATACCCTGTCATTGAATTAAATACACTGCATTCCGGGACATGGCTTATTGGTTTTATGTATTTATTTACGGAAGTTTAAGGTTTTGACCTCGAAAAGACCAAGAATAGCAGCAGTGTGCAATAATGGGTAAGAAATTGGTGACACATTTTCAAAATGCTTGTAGCAATTTACGTTATAGCAGTATATGTACAAAATAAAATTTGAGATTGCACGAAATTTGACATACAGAATGACCTCTCTATTTTCTGGAAAAGGAAACTTATTACAAGGTTTAGGGATTTAGAATAATATATAATTATGAGAATAAATTAATTAATGGTTGTGATTATGTGCCATATTATTAAATGCTTTTAAGAAATCCATGAACTAGTTGCAAAGACATAGACGTTTAATACTGTATATGAATTGAATAGGCCTAATGTAAGCACTTTATGCTTTCTGTTGGCCGGCATTTCAGAAACTCATAATCACCTCTTGTGATCTCGGCTCGATTAATAATCAATTTATTTCAATTTTAGTTATAAAACGCTAACATCTGGTCTGGCTTGCTATGCAATAATTATACAACAAAATTAGCCTTAAAGAGCTAACATTTAGAATATGTCTTATGGAGAAACTCTATAGTGCTAACAGTTAGCACTTTACCTTTTCAATAATTCTGAATCTGGTCGCTAGGGGGCAGTTGTTAAAATTTGTTGCTATTTGACGTTTTTAATTTGTGCTTGCAAAGAGGTCAAACTGCTAACACTTCGAAATGAGCCAATCGGAACCTGGAATTGTAGTCAACTTGTCTTTTTTTTTTCAGAAATTTTTTTTCAGGAATTTTTTCAGAAATTTTTTTCAGGGAGTGATAGCACTTTAGGTTAGCACTTTAAAACAGTTAGCACTTTACCATTGCAGGACTGCTGTTTCTTAGCACTTTAGTACTTCTAAAAACAGTGCAGAACCACTCAGCCTTATCCACCCATTGCATTGCAGTAGGCCTATTGCTGTATTGTAGCTTAAGTTCATTAAGTGTAAATGTGTACCGGTCAGCCGGTAGCGTAAGAGTGGTACAGCGAATGCAGGTGGCTAGTGTTGAGGCGCTGAGGGGTCAGCATAAGGTTGCATACTGTGTCAGGCAATATACCAAGGTTGCAAAATTGCAAACAATATTTTATAAATATTCATGATCATGAATTTAAGTGATTGTAGTGAAAAGACGCGCAAGACTCCCCGCTTTCAATTGATATAAGCCACGTGTGAAATGATAGAGATAAAATATGTATTTAAATGGATCTAAAATCACCTTCCATAGAAAACAATATAAGAAATTATCAGAGCACTGCGTTGTGACGTCAAATATGTAGCAGCCAATCACAGACGATGTTCAAAATTGGCTTCCCGCTCTTAATTAAACCCGCCATTTCGACCGTTTCCAGGTGGTTTTACAAAAAACTTGTTACCTTGTTACCTCTTATTCGATTGTTTCTAGCCCAACAATTTTTTCGCGCACCAACCCTATTAAACTAACGAACCGTTTCCGCGCTGCTTTTCTATGTTCGGTATTCTGAGCTGTTATTAATATGAGCACCGTATAAAACACGATTTTGTTTAGGATCAATAATTATGTATTATATGAATTTTTGTTGAAATTATGAAATTTGAATAATTTATGTTTTACAAAAGTTACTACATAATAGTAACTTTTGGACGATACTTTAGGAATGATTCTAGAATAGAATTCTAGAATAGTATTCCAGAATCATTCCTTGCCATTTGGAGCTTTAGACTATTCACAGATCGCTACAATGGGATGCAAGTCCCATCTATCTTATAAAGTATAAAGTCTTATCGTCAGTCACATAAAGTCTTCTCGCCAGTCACATAAAGTCTTCTCGTCAGTCACAAAAAGTCTTCTCGTCAGTCACATAAAGTCTACTCGTCAGTCACATAAAGTCTTCTCGTCAGTCACATAAAGTCTACTCGTCAGTCACATAAAGTCTTCTCGTCAGTCACATAAAGTCTACTCGTCAGTCACATAGAGCACTCTCACCAGTATCAAAAAGCTACCCGTCCACTAGACCTTTTCATACCATAGATCCTGTTCTACATACCTTTTTTAATATGTAAATTTTTAATTCGAATAAAATAACGTGATTCCTATCATTTAAATATTTATAATTTAGCTAATTGAACCTGGGTTTACGTCCGGCCCCCAACCGACACCCGTTGGTCTCTGTGCCAAACTGATGGATGAGACGGGAATTTATTACTTCGCCAACGCGGATCGCTCTCTCGTCGGCGTGATCATCGTAGAACCACCAAGACAGACGGAATACTTCGTGCGTTTATCCGAGAAAGGGTTTACACCCGACCTCGGGGTCGTTGCCCGGGGAGACCGAATATGGTGGACCTGGGATACAAGTTTAGTCACTGGATATTTCAGCATAATGGAGGTGGGTGCAATATTGCAATAAATATTTCGTGATTATACTAATTCAGTTTCGGATGTCCCAGGTGAATTAGAGTTTATATAGTGTAGGCCTACTATAGTACATAGTTTTTACCATATCGTGCAATATGCGGTTTCATTTGTTATATTTTCAGATCTGTACACAACTCAATGCACCTTAATGCTATTGGAGTACGCCAGTACTCCGTACAGTACATCTATCTATAATCGGCATACAGCATTGCAGAATCATTAAGAATGCTATGCCGGCTTATCGACAAATTTACGCCGCCACAATTCCCTTTCAGCGGATTTCCGGGTCTGCTGAATAGGTTTCGTAGTTTGTGGTTGTGAAAGGTCTCACTGCTTTGGGTATCGTCGCTTTACCAGTCCGAGATAAAATCAGATCAGATCAATATAATATAATATAAGGCACAATGCATTGGCTAAACAGTCGAACGAATGGTGCTAATAATCAAATGAAGTATTACCATAAATGTGAGCGTATGAAAATACAAGAAAGGCCCCAACAGATAACTCCCCTATGTACTACAAGGATAACAATGGCTATCTACAATTTGCACTCCCTTCTGGCCGTTGTACATATGCGAAGCCTCCTTGGTTAAATGTTAATTAGTCCAATTCGCGCCTTTTATTGACTTGCGTTCACACCTCAGACTCCGTTTTCGTATAAGTCGTACATTCCCATTTGCCTGTATCCACTTGCAATAATATCATACTACAGTATATTGCATCTCCTATCCTTCATTATTGCCTTTCTCTCCAACATCCATCCAGCCGCGTAGCCAGGAATTTCCTACGGTAGGGTCCCAGACCCCAAATTGTAATTCATATTTATAGTAGTTGTGAGTGTGGAGGAAGAGCCCCCCCCCCCCCCCAGCGTAGTCCAGGTGTGATTGTTTGGAATTTTAACAAAATGCCCGCCACACGTGATGTGTAATGTTTAGTAGGGTACGCAGCAAACTTCGCCCGCAGACAATCTTCTCCCGCGAGCAACCATCGCCAACTAAACAATTATTGTTTTGGTTAGAAAAAGCCGTTTCTGTAACCTGCTCCTTTCCCTTAATTGGTAACTAAAATGGTCACTAACACAAATCTTATTGGGCGAAGGTTGTTCGCGGTGGAAGATTGCCTTGCGGGCGAAGGTTTTCCCCGGGGTGTGGACGCGGGCGAAGGTTGTACTCGGGCGAAGGTTGCACCCAACCTGTAGCCTGTAGTACAGTAGTCGGTATACTACTCATTCTGAGTAATGCGCACCAGTACATGTTCATTCCCCCAGTAAAGCCCCCCCCCCCATAAAGATGAGTAATTTAGAAAATCCGCTATTAAGAATTAATATGATAAAATCATAGTTATAAAGTAAGTTACTGAAATTACAAATGAAATTGAATTAATAAATTAAATTAATATTATAATTAAACTGAGGGGACTGTTTTACATACGGTCATTTAATTTGGCTTAATTGGAAAGATTAAAAATAATACTTTAATTATAACAGAAAGTTTTTATGTTTCAAGAAACTGCTATTCGCGTGTCATTTATCCCCCTGTCATTTAGCTTTAAATCATTTACGTAATGATGTGTCATTTAAACTCATTAACATAATAATAGTTATACGGCATAGCAACTGGTCTGGTCGTCATGCTGTCATGGCTTTTCAGTAAATTTAATAATATTTATATTAAGAACAGTTAACTTATTCTTAAAAACTAGTACTATACTACCATGGAATCATAACAACATGTATTGATAACATAAAAGTATTGCAAAATGACAGTAGGCAAATTTCAATTCATGTCATTTAAATTAAGGGACGTAAAATTTAAATGTGCTTCCGTTTTTTAAATACCTTATTTACAAATCGGCGATTTCCATTTAGTTAAATGTCGCTTCGTGAAACAATCCCCCACCCCACACCATGGTATATTATTTTATAAACTGCCACATTTTGAAAGTGAACTAATTATGGTACCGGTACATTATTAAATACACTTTTTTGATTTATTAAAGTAAAAAAAAAAACGTTTTTTTGTTAAAAAAAATCAATGTTCTAATTAATTACATTTCAAAGTAATTTTCATGGTATTAATAATAATATTGAATTAAAATACATAGCCACCCACAGGTTATTTAATTGTGACTCGGCAAGACAAGCTACGCAATATCCAATCACGTTGGTGCCAGTTCCCAAGAAGGGCAACCTAACACTCTATGGTTCTTTTCGGGGAATCTCATTGATCTCGATTGCTGCAAAGCTATATAATAGGATTCTATTAAATCGCATCAGGGATCCCATTGAGAGACTGCTCCGTGGAAATCAGAATGGGTTCCGTAAAGGTCGTGGCACCATGGAGCCCATTTTGGCACTTAGAAGGATAATTGAAGAATTATCAAAAAAGAAAGACAGGCATCTGGCTGTTATCTTTGTTGACTTCTTCAAGGCCTTTGATTCAGTCTCTCGCTCACGTATGTTCAGCATACTTTCATTATATGGGATTCCTGATGAAATTATTGCAGCAATCAGATCAGTATACGATGGTTCGACAACATTTGTGTTCTACTGTTGACGGTGACACAGAACCATTTGAAGTGTTATGGGGCGTCCTCCAAGGAGACACACTTGAACCATTCTTGTTCATTATTGTGGTTGACTATGTTCTACGCATGTCCTTAGATCATCATAATGATGATGGGGTGATGATAACTCCACCTACTGGCTCCAGAAGTCGAGGAAATCCAGCCAAGTACCTAACTGATCTAGACTTTGCTGATGACTTAGGAGTACTCTCAGAATCATTAGAGGGAGCCCAACGGCTCCTCAGCTCATTAGAACATGCTGCTTCTAGTGTTGGTCTTTTTATTAACTCCAGAAAGACCAAAATTCTGACAGTTAACTTTGAAAGTCCTCAGCAAGTCTCTGATCGGATGAGCATAAGCTCAAAGGATGGTATGCTTGAGCATGTGGACGACTTCTGTTACCTGGGATCATGGATCCGGAAGTCAGGTGAGGACCTTCGAATACGTAAGGGAAAGGCATGGGCAGCCTTGAATAGGCTTTCCAGGATTTGGAAGTCACCGAGAATTAATCGGAAACTTAAGGTCCGATTATTTAGAGCAGCAGTAGTTCCAGTACTCCTCTACGGGAGTCCATGCTGGGCTCTAACTGCTGAGGACACCAAATCTCTGGATGGCACATTCACAATAATGCTATGCCGGGTTCATTGTGTCAAGTACAATGCACACATCTCCAACCAGACACTATATAACATTGGAGGTGTCTCATTGGTTCCCCCAAGCTTGACACTAGAACAAAATCGCCTCCGCTTTGCAGGACATTGCTTTCGCCGTGAGGATCGTGTTGATCTTTGGCAGCCTCATGGAGTGAATGAGCATGGTGGACAGTCCATGACTTTCTTGAGACGCATCTTAAAGGACACTGGCCTTAAAGATGCTGATGATCTAGCAAATGTCATGGGTGATAGGGAGTTGTGGCGGTGCAATTTTGTCGATCCTAGTAGTAGTAGGGCTCCATTTTATTGCGTTACATTACAGACTATTAAACTGGTTGAGAGATTATATAATATAGGCCTAAGTAATAAGCTGGGTTTCTAAGAACAGTGTATGATAGTATGATGCCTTATCATGGGGGCGGGGGGGGGGGGGGGGGGTGCCTGAGGGAATTATTGGTAGTGTGGCTGGAGGCCTGGCTACAACACTTTGATGGGGTATATGGTCTCCTTTCTACTGTACTACTTATTTTCTTTGGCAACTTGCCTGGGATAATGTGGATTGTATCTGGTCTGGGGTCGGGCTCCTTCCCAAGGCAACTTCAACTTCGAATATTTACTAATATTCGGTTTATTGCACTTGTCATTATAATTTTTTTAATTTAACGGAACTTGACGATGGCAAAATGCTCTCAGAGTTAGTGTAAGTTGGAATCTCCACGGTAGGGTCCCGGGACCCTGGGACCCTACCCTCGCTACGCTAGTGCATCCATCGTAGATGATAAATTACGAACACTCCCTATCAGCCTCACCAATGACTTCCGCGAGATTATCCGCTTATACATCCACTTATTCATATTGGTACAGGATATTTCATGAAAGTTATTGTCATAGCTTTTGGCAATCATTAAGTATTATTATTACGTTATATAATTATAGATGACCTCAAAACGCTAATCCACGCCCAGCACAATAGATAACAACAACTCCTTATATTACGGACTGCCGGACAAATATATCAACAAGCTACAATATGTCCAAAACTCTGCAGCACGCTTACTGACAAGCACAAGAAAACGTGAACATATAACACCTGTTCCAAATATCTCCACTGGCTGCAAGTAAAGCGTAGGATTGAGTTCATCAAGATAGTTCTTCTTGTGTTCAAGTGCATGAATGGCTGCGCTCCGAGTTATCTTAATAATTTGTTGAGACAGTATATTCCTAAGTTTTCACTGCGTTCCTGGGATGATAATCTAACTCTCGTCGTGCCTCGTTATCGGCTAGAAAGTTCGGAAAGCGGGCATTTTCAGTTGCCGGGCCCCGTTTATGGAACGATCTCCGTTATTCCATCCGCAGTGCAAGACGCACTGTGGAACTTTTTAAGTCGTGGCTAAAAACTCACTACTTTAAGTTAGAATATGGTGAATAGAACGACACTTGCATAAACTTATTATATTATTAATTAATTAACTTCTAACTCTCTGTCCATACCAATAATAGTCGAATTGGAATTACAAAGTTGTTGTATTTTAATTATAGACTTATATACCTCTTTTTACTTAATATCCTTCTACTGTATGTCATAGTTTTTACATTACGCTTTACATTGCCCTTAACAGGCGCCTTATAAATATATTATTATTAATATTATTATTATTATTATTATTATTATTATTATTATTATTATTATTATTATAGGATCCGTTTGTGACGCAGGAATTGCGCGGAGGGGATTGTCGAGGCAATCAAAATGTATCCCTCTCCAGGGGAAAATCAACAAAAATAACAACAGCTGACTTTATCACAATAGCTCTATCGATGGAAATATTAATTACGGTACATAGGCCAACACTCAGTATACATACATCAGTATACATACATACCGTGTACATATATCAGTATACATACATACAGTGTACATACATACAGTATACATACATACAGTATACATACATACAGTGCCATTCTACAATACAATATGATGTATCGCCAGCCGCTTCTGCATGCAAACATTTCAACAGTTCGAAATCACCATTTCATCTACTGTACATTGTCAACCAAGACTGCGGCGTATATATTAGACAACCAATGCACAACCAATCACAGTTACAACCAATCAGAACAAATTATAAATATAAAAATGTTATTTTCAAATACACTTGAATGCGGATGTGTGAATTGATTGGACTAGCAAGATGTTAAAAAGACTGCATCTGATCACATTAAACAATTTTCTTTGCTTTCCGTCTCAGATGGACCGGTGTCAACTATCCAAACCCTCAGAAACTATCGACGAGTCCCTTGACCGGAATCTGATACCCATCGATATGGAGTGTTCCGGACTCATTGTCCAATCGGGTCTCTTCAGTAAGCAGTTCAAACATTCCGGGGTTTATCACTACCGCATTACAGATAGTGAACCGACAGTTGGCTGTTTCTCAATCATCGTCAACACAAAAGCAACCGTAAGTTATTGTTATTATAATTTACATGATAAGTGCATTTATATACCCTTTAACTTACAGTGCAGTATATGTAGGCTACGATGTATTTATATGATGAACTTTAGTCCCCATCAGTTTTGTATGACATCCTAATCATTTATCGTTTTATTCCTTATCTTGTCGTACTATTATCGTTATCACATTTGAGTTATAAAATTCTCCGGTGTTCTGGTTGGCCAACCCCGCCTGCTGTTCTGGTTGGCCAACCCCGCCTGCTGTTCTGGTTGGCCAACCCCGCCTGCTGTTCTGGTTGGCCAACCCCGCCTGCTGTTCTGGTTGGCCAACCCCGTCTGCTGCTCTGGTTGGGGGTCCCTGGTTGATCCGGTCAATCTTTATCAATGCCATTTTGTCATCTTTGCCGGGCCTACTGTACCCAACGATAGGATTAACAAATTTATGTTGGTGGCTCTTTTTAGCTCTGAGTAGAGGAACTTGCCTTCCGAAATGTTTTCTTTTGAAATACGGGCCTACTCACACAGCGAAGCTAGCACGTTTACGGGCCTACTCACACAGCGAAGCTAGCACGTTTACGGGCCTACTCACACAGCGAAGCTAGCACGTTTACGGGCCTACTCACACAGCGAAGCTAGCACGTTTACGGGCCTACTCACACAGCGAAGCTAGCACGTTTACGGGCCTACTCACACAGCGAAGCTAGCACGTTTACGGGCCTACTCACACAGCGAAGCTGGCACGTTTACGGGCCTACTCACACAGCGAAGCTGGCACGTTTACGGGCCTACTCACACAGCGAAGCTAGCACGTTTACGGGCCTACTCACACAGCGAAGCTAGCACGTTTACGGGCCTACTCACACAGCGAAGCTAGCACGTTTACGGGCCTACTCACACAGCGAAGCTGGCACGTTTACGGGCCTACTCACACAGCGAAGCTGGCACGTTTACGGGCCTACTCACACAGCGAAGCTGGCACGTTTACGGGCCTACTCACACAGCGAAGCTGGCACGTTTACGGGCCTACTCACACAGCGAAGCTGGCACGTTTACGGGCCCACTCACACAGCGAAGCTGGCACGTTTACGGGCCTACTCACACAGCGAAGCTGGCACGTTTACGGGCCTACTCACACAGCGAAGCTGGCACGTTTACGGGCCCACTCACACAGCGAAGCTGGCACGTTTACGGGCCTACTCACACAGCGAAGCTGGCACGTTTACGGGCCTACTCACACAGCGACGCTGGCACGTTTACGGGCCTACTCACACAGCGAAGCTGGCACGTTTACGGGCCCACTCACACAGCGAAGCTGGCACGTTTACGGGCCTACTCACACAGCGAAGCTAGCACGTTTACGGGCCCACTCACACAGCGAAGCTAGCACGTTTACGGGCCTACTCACACAGCGAAGCTGGCACGTTTACGGGCCCACTCACACAGCGAAGCTAGCACGTTTACGGGCCTACTCACACAGCGAAGCTAGCACGTTTTATGAGACTCGGCCTATATTTTGTACGTTTACGTTTGTTTGGAAATGAATAGAGTATTGAGCTCAGAGCTCAGGGGTTAATGACCAGTAAATTATGTCCACATGATTTCTTAATTGCAGGTAAACTATTGTACTGTATGTGCATTTATAGCTACATAATTTATTATTCGAGCTATAAATTATTTTACGGATATCATTTTAACAATATAATATTATATTCTAAAATAGTACAAGTTTATTCAAGTAATTATATAATTTGACATGTCATTGATGTTTCGTAATTTGATTGTACACTGTGTATACATAACAAATCGATAAATAGGCCTATTTAAGTGATTAAGGTGAAACTGGAACTACTTTAGGTAACTTTAATTTAAATTTTTTATCGGAAATTCATACTATTTTATTTGGGGGACCCGTTTTGGATATCGAAACGAATCATTTTCGCGAGACCTTTCCATTTGAATTCCTCTAGATGTTTCCATTTGAATTTCTCTAGATTTTTCCATTTGAATTTCTCTAGATTTTTCCATTTGATTTACTCTCGTTGTTTCACCTTGATTCGCCCCTTTAGTTTCTTTCTCAGGTGCGCGGTAGGCAGGTGGCGCCGGTGGCGCGCCCTGCAGCGGCTGCCCTACCCCGTCCGGTACATTGAGTGGTGCGTTACTGCTGTACGGACCGTTAATCCGGGGCTGTTTGCCGCGCTTCCGGTCCGCCGTAAAACCGACTCCCCTCCGGTCCGCCGTTGTGGATCCTAATCCCAGCGGATTCGGATGGACTCGGACTTTCCCTTCGCCCTGGCCGACACCGTAGACCCCGTCGTTGAGTTCCTGGCAGAACCCGATGACGACGAGGAGACAGTAAATATCGAGAACCAAAACTAAAGCGCGGATTATTGTTTCAGCGAACTCGGTAGGGAACTCAGTCACTGAAACGTAGGCGGCCACCCAAATATACACCGCGAAAATAATACCTAAGATTATATTAGATATAACTAGACATATCCAAGGCAACACGCGATAAAAACTATAACTCTTCACTCCGAGTATTAGTAGTCCCGATGTAGCAATAATCAATAGGTTTAATAGCAAGGTTAGTGTCTGCAATATTGTAAAGCCGCTATGGTAGAGGTAAGAATCCAATCGTTGTCCGAAATATCGACTGTTCCCGAAGCCCCAATAGGCGGCGTTTACTATGTAGCCAATAACGTATAGAGTATTTGTTATTAACGTGTATATTGCACAGTTAATGGAGCCTTTTCTGAGGTCTGCGTAACCACAGCAACAACTCTTGAGTATAGCCATAGCGGGGTGTGGGCGGGGTACACAAATACACTACACACAACTAAACCTGCATTAATGTTGTTGCAATATAGAAAAAGACCTGTATAAATTTGAAAATTATTAATTATTTGAAGTGATTTACTAGGTATTTCCTATTACAGTATGATATTGTATCTGAATAATATTGTGATGTCATATTTATAATGCTCTTCCCATTCGCCCATCCAGCGTTATACAGTTTGACATGCTCATTCACGTCACGATGGTAACTAAGATATATTGTACCTATTGCCAAATCTTTAGTGTTTTTATTATTTGAGTAAAAGTAAATAGTAAAGGAGCTGACCAATTTAATGAGGGGCCAATTATGATGACGTCACACAATTAATTATACTACATTATTGTACTTCTCGGAATTTCCAGTTGGCATGTGCTGTGACCAGTTGTAGGTGGTGGTTAGGTCGGTCTGAGTTTTGGGGTGTATTGCATAAAATAAATTGCAGAATCAAATAATATTCGCAGGTTAATGAACAGGAAATTGTTAAACTATGTTTATGAATGAGTAGATTCTGACAAACCCTACTAAAACTGTTTCATATTGTGTCAACTCGAAAAGAATCTCCCATTCGTACTGTGTCAACCTTGATATTATGTCAACTCGAAAAGAATCTCCCATTCGTACTGTGTCAACCTTGATATTATGTCAACTCGAAATACTTTAGGTATATGATATAATTAATTAAAATACGCTGACTTGTGCTACTACCTCTGCTTAGATTATCTCGTATGATACCAAATTGATGTTGGAAGTGACAAAAGAAAAAAGATATAATTTCCATAGGAAATGCTTAAAATATGAAGTTGGTTCAGCTAATGTTTTACGAAGAATTATTGGCAATTTGTACGCTGCATTGAGAACCTGAAATGCTGGAAGAACGAAAAATTTTAATAAAAACATTTAATGAAGGCAATAAAATTATTGGCGAAGACAGCGCACTGTGCAGGGAGAGATAGAGATATAGGTGTTTTTGGTGGTCAATGCAGTCCGATGATGAAAAATTAAATTATTTTGAATACTACTGTACTGTAAATAACTGAAGAATATTAGGCCTATAAGGCGAGTCATTTAAACCCAACGTATTTTATACAAATACCTGTAGGTTGTATTGATTGAATGCCGTTGATCAAGGGATTCGTTTAAACCTACTGTAGGTTTACATGAGTTGGGAGTCATTTTTTATGGAATTTATTGCAAACTAGTACCCAACATTCGAAGGCCATTCATTTCAACCTAGGTTAAGAATGAATCCCCAACAACTATACTCCCCAGGATAAATTCCATTAGGCCTACTCATTTAGCAGATACAAGGCAGTGATGCGCCCTGGTTGTCACTTTACTACTACTGTACTAGGTCGAGCGAGCTCGGACGTCGAAAACAGACTTGGCCCCCATGCGGGGATCGAACCCACTACCTCCGAAGAGTTGTGAATTCAATGCAACCGCTACACCAACGTGGGACTTCATTGTGATTCTTTTTCTCTCGAAGGAATCTAAAAATACAATATTAATGCTGAAACTTCACCTGAAAATCAGGATAGAAAGGCAAATTTAAGATTAAAATTGCATATAATAATTATTATAAATTTATAAAATACTATTACCATTACTAAATACACCACGAATGCAAGTACATACTGTAGTGTAAATACCAAAAATACAGTACAAAATACCAAATCGAAAAATATATATTTTCGGAAATATAATATTCAGAAATTGCCTAAGTAGAAGTTATAAGAATCAAACTACAGTATGTAGACAGTAGGACCCATACTATACAGCTACATACACACAGCTACACACATACAGAAATCTATTAGCCAAAAACCATTAACAGAATGGAATGAAATAAGGTAGATAATCATATTCAACTGATATTACACGTTCGTGGGGCCTTCGCGCAGCACGAGGCCCAGTTATTAGATACAAATTAAAATTGAGCGACTGTATCACAAAATCAGGTTTTGAGAAATTTACCCACACCACCAATCAATCAAAGAAAGGGGGACAGTACGTGTTCACCCCCTTTAATCCCCCCCCCCCAACCTTCCCAACCACCAATACATAACCGGGACATCTACCACCCACGGAAGGGTAGCACGAACTTATTTCCAATCGCACGTTAAATATGCAAAGCCAGGTGGTTTATAGGAATATAATAAACGCAGTACTCGTTTTCATTATAAGCCTCTTTGCGTTCGTCCTGTTTTGTATTTAAATATATTTCTTAAACGCAGGCTGACGATATTTATAATAATAATAACTAGGGATGCGATCAATATGTGAAGCCAGGTGGTTTATATAATAATTTAGTCAACGAGGTACTCGTCTTCATTATATGCCTCGTTGCGCTCGTCGCTTGTCCTGTTTTGTCATAAAATATTTTTCCTAAACGCAGACTGACGATCTTTATACAGTTATAACTATGCGAAGTTTCGAAACTGTGCGATACATCTATGTGGAGATGTGTGATATGTGGAGATGTGTGATACAACGCCAACGCATCTTATGCCGATGTAGTAATATGGGTATTGAAATAATATTAAATCAATGTACACTCTTAAAGCTGCAGCGAAAAAATGTAGCTAATTTCCTAGGTTACATATAAAATAATAATATTATTTTTAAGAACATTAATTTTACTACTTTGCAAAAATTCAATTAAAAAATAACCAGACATATACATTGTGGAATAAACTATTTCAGATAAGCCTACACAACAGCCATGCCATGGATGGTATTTATGTTATTATATCTGTCATTTACCTGAGATAGCAATACAACACTTATAGTAGAGTCAATACAGGAAAGATGTTGGGATGTTGGAATGCTGCCTGGGCTGGAATAGCAATACTGGTTGCCTATTACAGTACAATTCCTCTCTGGTTAGTCTACAGCCACAACTCCAAGCTAGCTCCACACCAGCAGAGACATGACCAATAATCATTCCCAGCAACTAGCTGCTGCCTTACACACACATCCTTCCATCTTACCAGCATGTTAGCCAATAAATGAGCAGTATTTAATGAGAATCAATTTTTTATGACGTTTTAATTACTTTAGATCAATTAAAGACACAATTAATAAAGCAAATCACTTGAACTAATTAAAAACTATAATAGAATGGGGTATGTGGATTACATCTGTATAATTTTTAATTATAATTATTTAAATCTTATACTGTAAAACAATTAATTTCCTTTAAAAGGCAGGTTGAAAATGGTGTTTTTACCGTAATAACTTAATTAACTAATTAACTGCTATTATCTTAGCTTCTCGAAGGCCACAAGGAAATTCTACTTGGAAAATTTCTAAACTTTTGCCAAACAACATGTGTACCAAGTTTGGATAGATTTCATCAAAGATTGGCCGAGTTATTAACGTTTAAAATTGAACACTGCAAAAAAAGCGACAGAACGACACGTTCGTGGGGCCTTCGCGCAGCACGAGGCCCAGTTATGAGATACAAATTAAAATTGTGCGACTGTATCACAAAATCAGGTTATGAGAGATTAACCCACACCACCAATTAATCAAAGAAAGGGGGACAGCACGTGTTCACCCCTTTTAATCTGCACCCCCCCCCCCCCCCTCCCCCACCCACCAATACATAACCGCGACATCTACCACCCACGGAAGGGTAGCACGAACTTATTTCCAAACGCACGTTCAATATGCAAAGCCAGGTGGTTTATAGGAATATAATCAATGCAGTACTCGTCTTCATTATAAGCCTCTTTGCGTTCGACCTGTTTTGTATTAAAATATATTTATTAAACGCAGGCTGACGCTCTTTATAATAATAATACCTAGGGATGCCAGCTTCCAGACTTTCAATCTTTACTTTCAACCGCAGAGGAAGTTTTGGTTTGAGAGATCAAGCCCATCGGCAATTGGTGTTTCAATTTCGGTCCAGGAACTCTGACAATGGGAGCATTCAATCTTAGCTGTGGTCCATTCCCGTGGTTTCGGCTTACTTTTCTTCGTCCCAATGACAGATTCTTCTGAAGACGTTCGATTCGCTTTCAGTTTATTGTTGGCGTTTGTGTTTTGAAGTTGTATTCGAGTGGACAGTCGCGCCGGTTTCGAGGTAACCATACCGACCTGTGATAAGCGTTGGTTATGTTGAGTGCCGGTATTCTTCTTCTCTCACCTCTTCAATGTCAGATGTTGCAAATACTGATAACACGAATAACGGTATATATTTCAATACTTGTCAATAGTAATATATATAATTTAGATAACTATTTTATATCTGTACTGTTGAGCAAACTCTACATAAATTTCAACCTGTGTATCGCCGGTAGTGCTGTTGCTGTGCAAGTGCTGAAGTGCTAGTTGCCACCGGTCACGCGGTCAGCCGGTAGTAGGGTGGTACCATGGCCTACTACACACAGGCCATGACAAGGACTTTGCTGTGAAATTAGCGTAGGCTGACTGATGAATTATCAAATATTATATTTTCCATGAATACAGGGTCCATATTTAAAAGAAGATGACTAGATTTTCGTAAATAATTTAATTGAAACAGTATTTAATAATTAATTAATTAATTATCGCTCGAGTTCCTGCAGCTTTTATTCGTTTGTGGCTGCGTCTGGCTATGTTTGTGGCAGGAATGTTTGAACGCTTATAAGTCAGTCAATCAAGGATGAAATGGAACCAAACTTGGTACACATGTAGTCTATAAAAAAGCTGCTGCTAGGGGGCGAATTAACAGAAACGTAAAAATAGCTGTAATTATAGAACCAACGATCAGATTCATCTGAAATTTAGTAGTAGTTACCTTAGAGCATTGCTTAATTATAAATTATACAGAGACTTTTACAGTTCCTGTCTGCCGCTAGTGGGGAATTGTTAGAGCTCCAGTTCAACGTGCTTAGCACGGTTTAATAAACAATCAATTAATTATTTTATTCAATACAGTAATTATAACAGTAAAATGCAATGTATTCTATTTTTTAGTGAAATCAAGAGATAGGAGGGGGTGGGACTGGACGGAAATCCCATCTTGGCGAATTAATATCCCGCCTCAATATTAATTTCTCAATTTTGGGAAAGGAGCAGGTTACAGTGGCACGTTATTTTAACCAAAACCATAAAGTAAACACAAATGAAGAGGTTACAGTTTTATTTTTGAGAGAAATCAGCTGTTGTTATTTGCGTCCAATTTCCCCTGGAGAGGGATGAATTTTTATTGCGTCCAGCCCCCCCCCCCCCCCCCCCCCTATCTTGAAATCAAATACCAAAAATATATTTATTATATGAACAATCTATTTGGAAATTGTAAGTTCGGCCTATCTCTTTACCATAAGCTCAGTATCTTTATCTGGTGTGTTTTTATTATTTTACCAATTATTTAATATGTTTGATAGAATTGAACAACACCGTCCAACACAACCAACTCTCTATCCGCCTCGAGCATCGAAAATACGAGAAACTCGATCGAAATACCTGCTTATCCCAGTAGTATCCGTTCGTAGTCACCGGACCGCTGCGGTTTACTCCCGTAGAACAGTAGAATTCCCGCAGCTTCCGACCCAATTCGACAACGAATTCGCTTCACACTTTCGCGTCACAGAGAACGTAATCCAGTGCGATAACGTCTGCCCAACGTTCAACCATTTCCCCCAGCGATCCCAGGATCCGGGCCGCCGCTAAACCCAGATCGCAATCCTCGTCGATTCGTCCAGTCGTCGACGTAAGTCAGTAAGTGGGACTCTTCCCACCGCACTCCAAGGTGGGTGACCGGAGTGAGGCATGAGGAACTTGGCAGTGGCCCGCATTACGATCTGACCGACCGCCGTATGCGTAGTAAATGTGTAGTAAATACCCAAATAGAATCGTAAAGACAAACAAGCAATTCCGTAGTATTCCCCCGTTAATCACCTCTTGAAGCAACTCGGCTGCTCGGGTCCAGATACATCGCAGCATCGGACTGTCGGGAGCGTTTCAGACAGTAATGGAGCGGCATTTGCGAATATTTCCAATGGTTTTATAATAAATAAGGGGATTCAACAGTTCAATGCTAAAACAAATGGATTATTCCTAACCCCACCCCAATACAGCAATATACCTAACAGTATATAGCTTAGGTACCACAGTCTGACAGTACCATAATCAGCACAGTCAGCCTACGCTAACTGGCTAATTTCACAGCAAAGTCCTTGTCATGGCCTGTGTGTAGTAGGCAGGTAGGCCATGGCTGCATGGGTGGTACCTACGGTGCGCACTACAACGGCAGTACAGCAATACGGTGTACCGTGCCAATGACTGAATGATTAGCGGTAACTATCTAAACTATTAGGCCTATATTACAGTATTATTATTACCGGTGCCGGTACTGGGCTAATTACTGAATTAGGCCTAAACTATAATCACCGCAAGGGTTGCATCGATTCAGCGATTCTCGATTCAGGGATTGAGTACAGCCTGACAGTACCGGTACACATGGTACATGCAGAATTGCAAAATTTGTTAGAAACACAGCTGATTTATCCTACAGTAATAATAATTTAACGCATTTTAAATTTGGATAAATAAATTTATTATAACTGCAATAACAGTTACACTGATGCTGCACGAAGGCCCCACGCAAATTCTACTTGGAAAATTTTCAAACTTTTGCCAAACAACATGTGTACCAAGTTTGGATAGATTTCATCAAGGATTGGCCGAGTTATTAACGTTTAAAATAAAATACTGAAAAAAAACGCGACAGAACGACAGGTTGATTAATGGTACCACTACGCTAAGGCTCACTCACTTCGTGGCTCGCCCCACAGAACGACAGGTTGATTAATGGTACCACTACGCTAAGGCTCACTCACTTCGTGGCTCGCCCCACAGCTACACCCATAGAGAAATCTATTAGCCCAAAACCATCAACAGAATGGAAAGAAATAAGGTAGATCAGCGCACAAACAGACAAAGAATAACATTATCCGTATAAGTAAGATATAAGAAATGGAAGATCATAATTATCTATTATATATTAATATAATTATTAATTAATTTTTATTATTAATTATTAATTAATGGCAGCCTAAATAACTTAGGTTATTTGGTGGATACATATTCGAGCTGGGTGAATAATATGTAAAGTGCCGAATACTTCTTCCTCCACTTTGGGTTTACAGCGCCAAAATAATAATAATTGTTTAAAGGCTTAATCATAAATTTTATTTAAAATTTATTTTATTGGAGCACATAACAAACCTTTGTAGAGAAAATACGTCTATTAAAATTTCTAATAAATTAGAAAAATTATAAAAAACTAATAAATAAATAAATAATATTACAAGTATTAATGAATGGGTTTATTCCTCCAGGGAATGCCTATACAGTTTTCAGAGAAGTAATCTCTTCCAAATATACTGTAGATAAGTAACTTCCAAAATTTTGAACATTACTTATCTACTTCGTATTAAGAAGTCCTTACAATATTTACCATATCAGAATTTGGATGACAATATTTCCTCACAATTTGTTCGCGCTTTCAGACCTTTGGCAGTTTAACCCGCCAAATTAGGATGTCTTCTAGATATTAAATCGCTTTT